>JAVQKC010113958.1:0-21162 GCA_036025475.1 Philypnodon macrostomus
TACCTGTGTGCAACAGTTGAAAAAGCAAAGACTTTTTGAGTTATTGCGTTCACAGTTTTGGCCCGTTATTAATTAATTTCTTAATTAATATTCATCGAAGAAGTACCCATATCGATACAGTTCGGCGTCTTTATGATATGTACCTGTGTGCAAATGTTGAAAATGATCCGGCAATTCGTTTTTGAGTTATCGCGTTCACAGCTAGGATCTGCGGACGCGGACGTGGACGAACACCAACGTGATTCCACGCTGTTTTCGCCGATATAATTAGGTACTGACCTAAACAAGAACAGAATTTTTAGGGGCATGCTGAGCCGGTTTAATAACACCACCTCAGAGACAAAAGATGAATGATTTTAAAACAAGACTACTTTGCTTGCACCTGGACTGCTTCAATAACTCAGTGTTTTGACTCCATGCATCTTTCATATGTGTGAGAGCTGGGTTGATCTGGGGAGATTGGTGTTTTTATAAAGATGCTAATGCGCCCGCTCCAGGTTTGAGCTTTGCATGAGGTCTGGCTTAAATGCATTTTCAAAAGATGATTTGAAAATACAATTTTAATATAAAAAGTATGTCTTGATGCACTGCAAAAGGTTGTGGGGTAGATTCCTGGGTACAGCGCAAGCTGTATCATACATAAATATTACTAATATGAGATATATGATAAATAAAATACTAATCTTACAATGCTAGTGAATAGATAATAGCAGTTATCAATATTCTTAGCTCTGTTGATACCACCATCTGAGCTGACTTGCCGTGCAACCCATGACAACATGAGCCCATGAAAGAAAATCAATAATTAATATATTTATGTACCACTATGCATGCTTCAATGTACATTTGAGGGAATTGTATAAGAAGAGGTAACAATTACATTACTGTTACACAATGTAATGATTATCTGATGCATTTAAAAATAGCATCTTAAAGGTTGTGAGCTTTCTCTCATCATGAACAAATCCTCTGTTGTCGGACTTGTGTTATGACTGTTCTATTTGCTTTGATTGCTTACTTGTTTTGGTGATGAAACAGTTGCAGCATCTATCATTTTGAATATGTATGTGTAGAGTCTGGCATCAGATCATTCAGGGTTGTTGTTGTGTTGAGCACTTGCATGTAAGATAAACCTTACACTGATCAGGCATAGCATTATGACTAGGCCTGTGCTGTCGTACCCAACTGCAAGGTGTATTTTGGTGAAATGGCCCCATACGTCTGCCACAACTGGCACCAACGGGCACCTTAATCAGACATTGTGTTATTTCTAAGGGTTTTTTATATTGTTAACAAGCAATTAAGAGGCCCCGCCCCAAACCATGACAAACATGGGAAGGGTCTATTTGACTTTTTTGATGTTTGTGAAGATTCATTTTTGCCAAATTTTGTTAATTTCCCTATAGAGGAAACTGCCATCATATTAGTCAGATGTGTTCAGCGCCGGGGGGTAATTAGGTGTTTCAGGTTTGAGCCTAATCGGGCAAAGTATGTGCAAGTTAGAGGCTGTCAAATATACCTGGGGCCATAATAAGATTTTTTGTTGAATACAATGTGGAGAATCACTGTTCTCCAAGTGTCCAGAGTCCCATAGGGGTCATAAACGTGGGGGCCTATGTGCATTAAATAGCCCGGATTACTGAGCCAAAATTCATGCCATTTTGTTTATGTTCAGCATGATTAATGGCTCAATGAAAGTACTTCAGGGCATTAATTAGTTAGAGGTACCAAACTCAATCCAGTTCAGTGTCTTCATGATAATGTAACTGTCTAGAAAAGTTGAAAAAGATCCGGCAAAGACTTTTTGAGTTATTGCATTCCCAATTTATGGCATTAATTAATTAATTACTTATATTCATATTCATGGTAGAAGTACACAAATCAATCCAGTTCTGTGTCTTTATGGTATGCACCTGTGTGCAAAAGTTGAAACTGATCTGGCAATTCGTTTTTGAGTTATCGCGTTCACACATAGGATCTGCAGACGTGTAGGTGGACAGAGGTGATTCCATAAAATCGCTGAATCTTTTGTTTCATCTATAATAATCTACAGAGGTCAACCCTCTACATTTGAACACAGCAAATCAAAACCATTGGCAAAGATGTGATATATAAATGTGAATAAATTTGAGTCATCCCATTTTTTTTCTAAACCAAATTTAATTGGCTCTCGACCATTTCTTCCATCAAAAGCTCTGAAAGTGCGTATTTGGCATTCACCCCGGGTCATTAAGGTGGATTAGATTACACTGCAGAAATATGATTATGACATGCACAGTTTCACATCCTTCCTTCAGACATGCTGCTGCTGTGTGCTGGGTGAATGTTATCGGCACGTAGCTAATTACAGACCACACTATTGTTTTTGGAAAGAAGCAAAAATGGACTTCCTCTTTGATCCGTCCCGAACCTCTCCGGTGATGAGAGAGAGGACAAGTCATTTCACAGGGTCAGAGCAGGGTGACGCCTCCAGCCGAGACCCTGATTAGACTTTGAGTTGTGTTGTGAAATATTACCCTCCAGCTAATTTGCACATAGTTTTTTTCTCTAGACTGTAAAATTTAAGTTAACCTTACTCAAAATATATATATAGAGAGATTTAAATAAAGAAATCCTCAACTTCAACTAGTAGTAATTGTAATTTACCAAAATGCAGTCATATTCTTTCTTAGGGTTGGAGGACAGAAACCTACCCCAGCAATTATGGGCCTTAAGTGGGGTATATCCTGAACAATGCAACCCTGACAGGCAGCAATTCACGCTCACATTTATTGACTGAGAGTTTATTTCTGACACTTCAATTCAAGGCAATCATTTGTATCCTAGATTTTTAAAGTAACTACTCAAATTTTATAGTGTTCACATGTAAGCAAAGACTGTCACATTTCCCCAATAGCCACAATGTCAAAGAGTGAAACGTATAAAAAACCTCGGCAAAACTTAATTTATTACTGTCGGCAAACTCCAAACATTCAAGTCATTTTCAAACAAGCAATCAACCCTGCGACGGGATGCCATTTTTCACTGACAAACGCCCTAACACGGGGTCCACGGCACAACATATGGCCAGGTATAATACATCACTGAAGCAATTAAAAAGAAATAGCTGTTATCAAGAGGTTAAACAACTTAGGTCCAACTAGCTTTCTCGTTTTCAGATTAATGGTGACTGGAGCGCTCCCCGAAGAACAATGAAAAGCAACCAGGGGTTAAATGGGGGCAGTGTAGTCTGTTAGCAAGGCAAATGGGGGAGTTACGATTGATCTGATTTGAGAGATTTTACACTGGCAGTGAGCAATAACTTTTACACTAATGGCAAACATTATAATACCTCCTAGCAAGATCTAGGGGTTGCATTTGATCTCTTTTTATAAACTACAGACACACATAGATCAGGAGGATGACCAGGTAGCTGCAAACAAACCTCAAGTTAATATTGAGTCAGATATTCAAACAAACCAAAAAAAGGTTCAATGTAAAAAAATCTGTATAAAGAGATATTGTGTATTGAGATTCTTTTTATATTTACATTGCAGAGCCATTAATGGATGCTTGGGAGATTAGGTGATGTCATTTGTTATTTGGACACTTACCACTGACATTAAGAGAGTCCTGGCTTCAATGTATTTTTGGTGGTAAGGGAGAACGCCTACATTTTCTGATGGGGTAAATCTTACTGCATGACATATCCAACCATTTTACATGAATTTTAACATGCAGAGAAGATACCCAAATGAGTCCCTTGCGATTGCGATGTTTAGTATCAGTTGTTTACCGAAGCGCTACCTGCCTACACCATGTATTTTAAAGGACTAGCGCTGTGCTCACAACATAACCAGCTCGATGGCTACACACATCAATCACGGTTTCATTCTGTGGACGTGGTAGAGAGCTGGTGCTGAATGGTGACTGCCACTCATTCTCTTTCCCTCCAGCCCTCCCGCTACTGACTGGCATGTAAACAATACGTTTCCCCGGCTACAGATGACTTATTTATTATGCTACAAGACGCTAGATTTTAATGATCAGAACGCTCCTGAAACGAGAGTGAGAAGCCATGTGAGACCACTGCTGATAAAATAATACAACACACAATAACATTCAGGCATCAATTATCTGGATACAGTCACAAATATACACTGTAAAAAGAAAATGGAATGAATGACAGTGTGCTAAAATGTATATACAATGAATTATTTTGTAAGGAAGCTTAATAGTAATGCTTCAGCCAAGTTTGTCCAGAAATGCAAGGTTTGTATTCAAGAAGTGAATTGTGAGATTTTCTATACACAGTGTATACATACAAATACAATACTCTTAATTCGATTAAGAGAAGTACAGCTTTACGTGGGGGGTCTTGGTGTTAAAGCTTTATAACCAACATATGGTTTTTATTTAATGTGATACTAATTATACAAATGTTGTTATTTTATAGACATTATACAACTTTAAGGGAAACACAAAGAAAAAACACAAAAGAAAACAGATTTTATATATAGAATATAGACTATCACAAATCTACTGTTCAACACAAAAACTCCAGGTCTGGGTCAGTTTTACATATTTTTATTTCTTGGAGCTCTCTCTGTAAAAGCCTGTTTAAAAACCATTTGTGGTTTTGGCGAGATCTGTGACTTGACCCGAGACTTCAGGGACATTCATCCAAGCAAGGAAGATTCAGTCCCCCCACAACATCTCATTTAGTTGTTGACCTAAGATTTTATTGACACCAAAGCAGAAAGATGTTGGTGTGGAAGCCAGTAGGCTTACAGCATAGGACTCCTTTGTGAAAAGGCTAAAGAAAACCAAGACAAGCAGTGCGGCGAATACGCTTCATTTTCTGTTTTTGGAAAATGGAATGAAAATGAACAGAGCGCCGTGCTGTTTATGCATATAGAGAGATGTCAGAGTGGATGCACTTGAGTCAATTGTGTCTGAGTCAGAGTGTTCAAAATCATGAGACAAAATCAGTCAAAGGCAAGACGCTAACAATAATGACATTCAAAAACAACAGAAAGCGTGGATAATTGGCATCGAGGCAGGAAGTCAAAGTCTGGAAAAAGAACCACAACCGCATTTATGATATTATTATAACTATAAGAGATGTGAAGAGCCGTCTAGTACTTTACACTTGTATGGAGCTCAGAGACTGTTATTTCATATAATGCTTTTCAATAAGAATGACTATAAGCCAACGTTTAGAAATATGATTCATATATAACTATAACACAATGTAGAATGTAGTGGCAATTGCTCAAGAGTTCTTATTGCAATTTGCTTTAGTGGCCAATGGAGGTAGACAAGCACCATACAAAGGAAATGTCCAGCTCTAAACCATGGATTCTCTAGTTTTAAAGTAAATGATCTATCCATTGAGCAATTAAGCACTTATATCACACAAACTATGAATTAAAATTAAAATTGGCTATCTTCAACCTTATTTCTCAATTGTCCAAAAAAAAATAAATAAAAATAAAAATAAAAATAAAAAATATAAATCTTATCTAAATCCTTTGTTTGTTTTAATTGCTAAGAGCCTAACAGGCCAACTCAGGCACAAAACCCACCCTTATATCTACTTTGAATGATACCATAAAACGTCCAGCTTAGTTGATACGGTCCTTAAGATGTTATAGTGGCCTTCAAACTTCAAACCATTGCCCTTTTTGTTGTAAACAAATATTCTCCTCACACTGTTTTCCAGCAACATTTTAATTATATCTCTGCACTGAATAAATTAACTTTCATTTTCAGCTTTCTATTCCCACTCAGACCAGAGAGCGTGATCTGTCTACACCATCCAAAGCAGAGAGGCAGCACTGTCCAGATGGCCCTGGCTAAAAATATTGCACACTTGCACTGTTCAGACATTTTCAGTTTGAAGCGCACTGTGTAGCAACTTTTAATTGTCACTTGTCCAGGGCTCTGGTTTAAAAGCCATTAGGAAATCGAGAAGTTTTATGACTGTATAACTAGCCGCTGAACTTTAAGCTTCATAATTTTTTAGTTTTAGTGCGGTGCTATTCGGGCGAGTGAAAGATGTCTATGAAAATTGATGGTTTGACAAGAATTCGGCAATGTCTCCAGGTGCGAATATCTCGACATGCAGAGTTCTCCTTGAGGCATTTGGCTCCGACAGCTCATGTCCCGGAGCCAGGAGCTGAAGGCACAGATGTAATGCCAGTCAGGGGAATGAGAAGGGACAGCAGAGCACTGATACTGGGGCTTCTCAATCATATCTGCATGGACACATACATCCTGTGTTTGGATTGTCCAGATTGCACTCATTAAATCACCCAAACAGCTATATTGTATCCAGTAAAGTATGGATCAGCCAGAGTGAACAAAAACAACAATTCAAACTTTTTAACTGTCTTTTGTCTCCATCTGGCAGACAAAAAATATAATAACGCTAAATACAATAATGGATAGTTTTAATGTAGCACTTTTAGGGACAAAGACAATTCATTGCATTCACTCTACAAAGACCGTGGTAAGCTACCTTTTGTAGTCATGGAGGCATGGCAGCCATCCCTGCCTATGGCCTCTCCAAAAACCATTAAACACATCACACAAGCACAATCATACATAGGCAATATGAGTTAAATGTCTTGCCCATCAGCATGCACAAGTTGGGATAAGATTCAAACCGCCAACCTTCCGAATACAGGACAGAGACAGAGTCTTTTGTATGTAAAGTACTCCATATATGCAAGGATAACTATGGTGTTTTCAAGGCGATATTACTGAAGTATAACTAAAAGTACTGCCTATTACTACTATCACTATTATTACTACAGTACTATACAAACTACTACTACAATTACTTCTCTTGCCCATCTAAGGCCCATAGTTTCTGGGATTCATTTTAGGGAGTTAGTGGAAGAAGATCAACGCATGAATTTCTAACCGACTGCAAACATTTGAAGAACTGGCGAATGGAGATCTCTAAACGTTAAAGTGTCCAGATCTGACCTACACAAGGGTTTTCTAGTTCTGGAGAAAGTGCTTTAGCCACAACTCCTATTAGAAACCACAGTTTATTAAACATGTTGAAAAGAACTTGATTAAAAATAACTAGTTATGAGCTCAAGCTAACAGTAAGTTGATGGCTTTTATGAAAGACATGAATAACTGTCAAAACAGGCTCGTTTCGGGGGAAAACAACATTAGTAAATACGTCATTAGTATGCAAGCTTGACGGGAATGTTACGTGCTCCGCCATAAATAGGAGAACGAACACAGCTGCAGCACGTCTTAGATAAAAAGCAGACCCAATATCCTCAGCAGTGTGACCCCTGAATGTATGTGTACACCAGGGGCAAAGGGACAGGGGGTGAGAGGCAATGCCCTTATCTCTGCTCCTCAGGATGGCTACAGATTTAGTCAAGACACTGCCTTTGTATTTTCTGTACAATGTAAACTGCACACAATGTTTCAGTGAAGCTCAGATTAAAGGTGTTCATTGGATTTAGGTCACCAGAAATATAACAAAGATAAAAGTAACCAATTTTATAATGGTAAAGTAAAGTGAATCCTCTAGTTTAGAGGTAAGTGCTTTATTTTTTAGGTATTGAATCACAAAGTCATTATATCTTAAAAGAATCTATGTCAATAAATACAATAATTTAGATCCAGTAAAAAAGCATTTGTATTTGATAGTATATCCTCAGCAGTGTGACCCCTGAATGTATGTGTACACCAGGGGCAAGAAGACAGTGAGGGGTAATGCCCTTATCTCTGCTCCTCAGGATGCCTGTAGATTTGGTCAAGACACTGTCTTTGTATTTTCTGTACACTGCATGTGAAAAGAAAGTAAAGCTCCGAATATTGATTGTAGATGTTTTTCTTTTAAGTAAGGGATCTGAAATGTCAAGTAGACTTAACCCTCTAATCTGTGGATTTGGTGAATAGCACTCAAAGGTGTATATAACATAATACTATAAACAAAATGTGATGTGGTTTCTGACTCACAGTGTCAAATATGTGTTTATTTTTATGAGTGGAGTCTGCATGTCCTCTGTGTGCCTTCCTCCCAGCTGGACATTGAGACCTTTTGAGGGCTGTATATAAGGGGTTTTGTTTTAGAGTGAGGGAAATAAACTATTTAGCCAATCATATGCTTCCACAGGACAGGAGTGAAACTGGAGAAACTGATGATTTCACGTTATTTTACATAGCCCATAACTACATTGTATCTACCTCATTAAGTACAATGTAATAAACTGTAATAACATGTAACTACATTGTACATACAGAATGGTTATGGTTAGGGTTAGGGTTCGGTACAATGTAGTTATTACAGTTTGTTACACAGTGTATTACACTGTACTTAATGGGGTAGATACAATGTAGTTAGGGGCTATGTCAAATACAGTCTTCTTTTTACTGTAAGGCACCTTGAATGTAACATGGAATGCATTGTAAGCAGCTCCAGTTTGTGACTTCAGAGTCAAGAAGGCTTAACCCTCTAACTATAATATTATATATATATATAAACACAACTACATGTGCCTGCTGCTGCTCTGCTTGTGTTTGTCAGGACTGCATGTTTGCATCTACTAAAATATGCATTGCCATGTGGCTCGTAGCTTGGCTAAACTGTAAGGATCCCTCTCTTGGCGTTGCTTTGTTGATGAATCTATCCATTTTTAGAAGCTCTGAATAGCAGCTATTCTCTGGAGCTGCCAAAAGGATTAGACTATTTTATGTTGAGATTGACTGCGGCCTGAGGCAGGGCTCTGTGGAGCTCCTCATTGTGTGGACCACCGCAGAGATGTAGCATTCATTCATCTATAAGACAGATGATCAGACTAGACAGCCCAGATTGTCCTTTTCCAGTAAATCCAGTTGTAATTTTGTTTTAGATCTTGCCAGTTTTAAGTGGAAGAGGTTGAAGAAGTACTGGTGATCTGTGGTCAGAGCTGTTTCATCAAAATATTATTACATATTCATTTGAAATATTTAAGTCAATGTATTCAACAAAAATAAAAAATACTGCCTGTGAAGAACCCACAGTAACACAGTAAGGAGCAAGGATGCAGCTTCCACTAAGAAAAATTGTATGTCATCCAACCCTGGCAACGAACTGACAGCCTTCTCGCTGAGCACTATCCACTCAGAAAGCACATTTTCACGTGCACTTAAGTAAACATATCTTGTTACTTTGCATTTTTGAATTCTGTTAAGTGTTGGTGATACATAAGTGTGAAGGCAAAAACACACTATTAAGCTATTTAAGTCAAACTGAATGGATGTTCAGATGTGGGAGGACATTCGTGTGAAGTGGGGAATGAATTCAAAGAATGCTTTTCAAACCACTATCTATTATAGCTGCACTTTATGTGAAAAATGTTTCGCACTTTGCTGAATGGGGCAGTATGGCGGCTAAGGAAATAAACTTTTTAATAGGCTGCTGTGTGTTCCTGCGATGATAAGGTATCCGAGAGGGACATAAATGAAAACTAGAGAATGCATAGTGGCTCTGTGGGAGTTACTGAAAAGAAATGATGCTCTTTGGCTTATCTCAGGTTGTCTAAAAAGCCATCAAAGGAATGTAGTGGCAATAAAGCAGGCCTCAACCATTATAACTTAGCATATCTAAGCTGACACAACATTGGTAAGGCTAATACGTAATGACTCAGTAGTGTTTTGTGGTAATGTCCTTGGTTTGAAACTTCCACTTGTTCAAGAATTGAATAATGTAAAAAAAAACGTTTTTATGGAGGGGAGGGGCCAGTAAATTACAAACACAAAATACATATTCAAACAAAAAAAAAATCCACTAATACTGAATCTGATTTTTGTGTTTGACTGGGTTGATGACCACAAAATCGTATGGCTTAATGTCCTATCTACAGACCACAACGTTACTCAGCATTTCACTCAGGGACATATCATTTATTTTATGATCATTTGAACTTCATGTTAGTTTTTATTTCATGTTGATAAGCCCAGAGTTATTACACATTAAAACACACCCTAGTATTTTGACTTTTTCAGATGAGATTCTACCGTGTCTGCCTCCAGCTCAATTAAAAACTTTACTTTTAGAATGTTATGAAGCCATGTGACCTATAGAGTTTCTTCCATCAGCTTTCACTTACATTGTCCCTTTTTTGGGCAAAACTAATAATGGTGGAAAAACAGACAGAAAGCAACAGGGATGAGGTGATAGAAAGAGGTTGCTGCCGTCTGGAAAATAAACAGGCCCGTCCCCTGCAGAATAAACACGAAGACAGGGGGAAACACACATTCATAATTCAGCTTTGACAATGGGCGGCAGCGGTGTGGGCAATAATTGATAAACTCAATGTAAACGGTGGAGGTCATTTATCTGCTGTCTGCAGCAGTCACAGTCAACAGAAAAACACTGTTTTGCTCACAGTTCTTTACATTTTTAGTATGTTGCTATATTACGTGCATTGCTGCACATTTGAAGTTTGCAAAAGAGCACCTTGATGTTCCACAGCATTACTGGCAAAATATTCTGTGGACCGATGAAACCAAAATTGAGATGTTTGGAAGGAACACACAACACTATGTGTGGAGAAAAAAAGGCACAGCACACCAACATCGAAACCTCATCGTAACTGTGAAATATGGTGGAGGGGCATCATAGTTTATCTGTTGAATATGGTGGAGGGGCATCATGGTTTATCTGTGAAATATGGTGGAGGGGCATCATGGTTTATCTGTGAAATATGTTGGAGGGGGCATCATGGTTTTGGGCTGCTTTGCTGTCTCAGGGCCTGGACAGATTGCTGTCATTGATGGAAAAATGAATTTCTAAGTTTACCAAGACATTTTGCAGGAAAACTTAAGACCATCTGTCCGCCAACTGAAGCTCTACAGAGGATGGTGATGCAACAGGACATCGACCCAAAACATAGAAGGAAATCAACAACAGAATGGCTTCAACAGAAGAAAATACACCTTCTGGAGTGGCCCAGTCAGAGTCCTGACCTCAGCCTGATTGAGATGCTGTGGCATGACCTCAAGAGAGTGATTCACACCAGACATCCCAAGAATATTGCTTCACTGAAAGTTTTGTAAAGAGGAATGGTCCAGAATTCCTCCTGAACGTTGTGCAGGTCTGATCTGAAACTACAGGAGATGTTTAGTTGAGGTTATTGCTGCCAAATGAAGGTCAACCAGTTATTAAATCCAAAGGTTTACATATTTTTTTTACCCTGCACAGTGAATGTTTATATGTGTTCAATAAAAACATGAAAACATATCATCTGTGTGTGGTATTAGTTTAAGCAGACTGTGTTTGTCTATTGTTGTGACTTATGAAGATCAGAACACATGTATGACCAATTTATGCAGAAATCTGAGTAATCCTAAAGGGTTTTTTCTTGCAACTGTACATGAAACAGTCCAGGAAGTTGGGTAAACATGCTTAGAGTCCAATTCTAAATGAACACAACATGGCTTACCAACATGGCATTAGGAAGGTGAAGATGCTGAATGGAGAAACAAAGTGAAAACATGTATAAAGATTGGAAATCCAATAATTGGTGCAAGATAGTAGGTGTACATTGGTAAAACACTGAACACGTCAGCTGGATGTGTATAGTATGCTCTAAAGTTAGATTAGTCATGAGATGCTAACTGGTTTCAAAATACCATGATAATCACAATATTACAACCACTTACAATAATGTAATCTGAATAGAGGACCAGTGCCAGACATCACATTTACAAATGAGATATTCTAATAGAATTCATTAGCGATTGGAAATATTTTATAAAATAAAACTGGATCCATTCTCAAAATCCTCAAAAGGTTGGGTGGTCCAGATGAATAGAGCAGTAACACAAATGCAGTCAGAGGAACATTGGAACATGCATAGTCAAACTGGTTACTCTGAATGTGTTTGATAGTAAGAGTAATGTCTATTTTATGCTATCTGCACCAAATGTCTTATTTAGCTAAAATATTATTTAGGTGTGTATTTATGATTTAGTTGAACTTTTCAGCATAATTTATTTCTGGTAACAACTTTCAATGTATTTTGCTCCATCATCAGAAGCCACAAAAATATTAGGCAATTGGGACTACAATTAGTTTACTATATTGAACTACATTTTGACATTTCCAGATCCCAAATTTCCGAGCAATAGGACGTGAACGTACGCAAGTCGGGTAAACGAGGCGCAATCATGGAGAAAATCACCACCAGAACTGTCCGATGTGCACTTGAAAGCAGCATTCGATTTTGATCAGGAGCTATGATCCCATACCAAGAGCAGTTATCCTTCTATTGATAAAATAAACATGGGCTGGTTCTTGTGGGTGGTTGCTACAAGGCCCCACTGAAGTATAATGATATTCCTTATGTAGCCAACATCCACTGGGCTCCTGCAGTCCCTTGAGGAACTCACATTCCATTTGCAGTGCCTCTTGAATGTGCTGAGAGTAGCCGCAGTGCTGGAGTAGACGTTGTGGTACGATGCTGTCTATTTTGATTTGTTCTCTGCTCAGCTCTGATTAGTCCTTAGGCCCCTTGACTGCTCTGGTTTATTCCAAATACAGCACTACAGACACGTACTCACCACTTTTGCAGCCAGTGGATTAGCAGTTTGACTATTTGCATTCATGTGATTAAATAAGATATGTTTGTGAGTACCTGGCCAAGGACACGTTTTAAAACCAATGCCAACTTCTCACTTTCTGGTACTAGAATTTAAATTGGTTATTTGAACTGGGGTGAATGAGTAAATAAAACCTCAATCATGTAATAAAAAGCAGAGCCCAGCCTAAAGTCTTTGATACAAATGTGGCAAATTAACAGCAATGTCTTGATGAAATGGGATCTTTCATGGATAGTAACATTTATGGTGAAATGGGATCCTCTAAATTTATGGTTAAATGCACAATGAGGTCATAGCAGGTTACAGTAAAAGCAAATAAAGCCTCAGAATATTCTTTTCATTTTGATCCATGGAGATTTAGATTTGCTGGTGTATTTTATACCTTTATAGAGGTCTGCCCACCTGCTGATTAACACTTAATCAAGCTAGATTAACAGCACTGGTAATTGCATTCTCTTTAATTGCCCTCACATTATAAACTGCTTGAGGTAGTATATTCTTGAGGCAATAGGATTTTAAAAAATATAATTTCAAAGCAGATCCTTCATCATTTGACCTCCCTGTATTTCAAACATAAGAGTTTTGACAGCGCCACTATTTCATTGCCAAGCCTGTCAGTGCGTTTCTCAGTAATTTATTGACCTTTGACAGTTTTTTGTGCTCTGCTGACATGTTTCGGATGTATAAATTAACATATGATTTGGCCCTGGCACCTCTACAGCAATAAGTCTTACACTGCACAAACAATGTTGAGGTGTCATCCTGGAGCTGACAGCTTCTGGTCAATTGAAATCTAATCTATTCAGTGCGTGACTGTTAATGAACATTTACATTCACACTGTTGGGAATTGTGGTTCTGTGCTACACTCATTGGCCACTTTATTAGGTAGGACTTGTGTCTAACTAGAAAGCACTCGGACCTATATGCACTCTTAAAACAAATGGTTCTAAATAGAACCTTCTGTGACAAAAAAAAGACAAAAGAGTGACTTATCTTGCCAAATAAAACAATGTCATCTGGCACAGCACATTGTCTCAAAAATGTTATACACTAGCACTGTTTTGGTTTGTATCCTTCAGAGCACTTTCTGTGAAGGTTAATATAATAATGCATCATACTTATATAGCACTTTTCAGGACACCCAAAGATGCTTTACAGTTGCATTATTTATTCACTCCAAACAGGGGTGGTGGTAAGCTACTTATGTAGCCACAGCTGCCCTGGGGCAGTCTGACAGAAGTGTGGCTTTCTGTTTGCGCCTAGGCATGGGATGATTCTGAATTTTTGTCTCACAATTAGTGTGGCCATAATAATCATGATTGACAATATTATCACAATAATTAGGCCAGGTAATGAATGGGTATGAAAAATAGGCTATGCTTTATTGTAGGCTAAATATATTATAGGCTACTTTATCGCAGCCAGTTTGAGGAGAGAATAAATAGTTTTGTTTGTGATGCCAAGTCCCATTGTAAACTAAAACGGCTGATCAACCAAATTTGACATTGCAAACTTGTCTTTTAATAAACCAAAAACATATAGTATAAATTCTTACAGCAGTCAGTGGCTCGGGGGACAGAGGCAGCGGGACACAGGTGCTTTGAACTCAGCGTCCGTGGCCAATTAAGTGAATTAAAACATCATATAAGACAGAATGTGTGGATCCACACTCGGCAGGGGCCAGGTGAACTTTAAAGCAAACTTTTTTCTGTGAGAAGCAGCCAAGATAACGCAGTGCCACACAGAAATAAACAGAGAAACAGTCCTGATTAGGAAATAATATGAATTTTACTACGGATAATACAGAAAAATAGGTCCAGAATAAGGTCCAAATAAATGATGATGATCACGATGAACGATTTTTGCAATGATTTAAAATAGCCAAGATCAATTAATTTTGTGTGTTTCATCTATCGTCTATCTCTAGCCTACAGCCCCTCCGACCACCACCAAACACTAATCACCCAACTGCATTCATTCATGGGATCACTCCCAAAGTCTAATAATTTTTCTAATAAATTCCTGACCTTCCCTGAAAATTTCACCCAAATCCGCTCAGTCATTTTTTTACTTTTTAATGTTTGACAATTCACTACCGAACCTCCTTGGCGGAGGTAATAAAGTGGCTCTTAAATTGGCCCCAGTGTGTTATACTGCTGTAGCTAATTTGCTTCAATATAATAGTCTTCTGCATGCCTTGGTTGTCATATAAGTAGTTATTTAAGTTCAAAACCAGTCTGTTTTTTATTTTAATGTAAATCCTGGAGATAGTAGATCATTCTGAAAGACCAAACAATAACCATGTCATGTTCATAGTCACTTCAATCACATTTTTTCCTCATGCTGATGCTTGATGCTTAGTTTGAACTTCACTGGGTTTAACTCCTTGCATTAACAACCAGCTGTTTAGTTGTGCCTAATGAAGTGGCCAGTGACCGAATACAGGAGTTTGTGTTCTAGTGCAAGTTTGATAGACTTTCTCTCAAGAGATCTCAGAGGCAAATTACTTTATATTGCAAACTCTGGCCAAACAGCGAGTTGTGCAGAGTCCATATGAAAAATAAATGAATAAATTAAACTACACAGACAAATGATATCTAACTTGCCGTAGGCTCTTCAAACTTACCTCAAGAAATCTAATAAAATACAGTAAGTGTGAATACAGTATTATTATCTTTCTCCAAAACATTCTTAGGCACAATTTTAAACGATAATAAATATTAATTTGGCTTTCCATCAAAAAAGTGGGTTTGTTGAGTTTGGATATACGTAGCATTTAGCCCTGAAATATGATTAGTTTGAATCCTGGTCTGAGTAAACCACAGTGGATGTTTTTGGATACATACATGTTTTTTATGCTTATTCCTTATAGATGAACAAAAAATTCATTTGGACTATGCATTCATGGGCACTTCAGATTCCCCAATTTAACCACTGTGCCTTGAGCAAACACAGTCCTGACATGTAAACTCACACACGCTGCCAATATTGACTTATGCCACAAGGAATGAAGCTTTAAAACATTTTAGCCACAAGAGATGCATCTTCCTTTAGCAACCGGTGGCTGTTGATGCCGCCACCATTTTTCATCTGATATAATGCATTTCTGCTAAGGCTGCACTTCTGTGAAACAATACCCCATTTCACCATCAAGGGCAATGCAATTTGACGGAGTGAGAGGTGCTTTTCGCTAACACCCGTCTTGGTCATTTTCAATGCCATCACCTAGATTAGCCACAAACATAGCAGCTTCTTCTTCAGCCTTGGATGATGTGATGTATTTGAGTATGCAGGGGCTGGGTTTGAACTGAAGGACAGACAATGCGGCGAATGTGTAGCAAGCCAATCATTTTTAATAGAGCCTGTCAATATGCAGTCTTATCTCTCGCCAGTACGCAATCTCAATTAATGGACCCCCGTGACTAATTTGGTGGAGGAATTAATGGCACATCGATATAATAGAAACACTTTGGAGACTAAAAATGCAATAAATTGACTGTGGAATTAAGCAGGAATTTGATAAAAAAAAAAGTAGAAAGAAGGTGTGTGATGGTTCTACAAATAGGTATGGTGTGTTCCATTGTGTGCGGTAAACAATGGTGATAATTACAGCATTAACTAAATAGAAAATGCAGAAAAATAGCAATCAGACGAGAAATGGAGATTGCAATTACTCACTTCACACACTTACAATTTAGAGTAAGACATCTCCTACGGTAGCCCTGCAGGGACATGTTGTTGTGCAGGAACTGTTTGAATAAAAATAGGTTAGCTATTAAGTTTGTTTTGAAGTTTGAAATGCATTAGGTTCAAAATGCTCAGTGTTGTAAGCCATCCATGCAAAGGTGGTGAAATAAGATTCAAGTTTGTCCTCTCTGGGCACCTGTAAGAACAAGAACTAAAGTGATTTAACTTCCATTGGACTCTGTGGTGCTTTAAAATTCTGAGGCAATGTCCAAACCAATTTTCTAGTCCCCAAATCTCTAGTTCCAACAATATAGTGTTCAAGGCCATAGCGGGATACAAGCTGTAGTCCACAGTGTGTAGTTTGAGGCACTAAGTCTGTTGACATAAAGCACATGACACTGGCATAAATGTGCACAAAGGCCTTCATTTACTTGACCATGGGATGATGTCTGTAATACACTAGGACAAAACAAACATAAATGCATAATACTTATTCAAAATATATGTACTAATAACTACAGAGTAACCACTTTGACTGCAACTCCATGAGGATAGCATCAGGCATGGCAGCAAGTGCATCTGAACTAGGGCTCAAAGGAGGGGCGACTAAACCGGGCCGATCCAAACCAGCACTAAAACAGGTCTAAACTAGTACTAAACAAGAATACAGCTCTAAACTTAACTCGACTTAACTTGCACAGGGACCTCTGTACACATCTATACAGCATTGTGCAACTCTCCTCTATTATTTATCCAAATCCAACTGAAAAAAGCTGAATATTTGCAGTGGTGTACCCGACCAGGGGATAGCCAAATGGGAACGAAGAAGAAACTATATTTTATCCATCTATACAAGCAACATTTACCATTTTGATAATGCAGTGACTTAAAATCAATTCAGAATTTATTACATGGCCCCAGACCTGGTCAGCTTGGTGCTTTTTCATTTGTCCACAATCCTAAAAAGCAGTCTCCTAGTTCTCTTGCAACAGCTTTTATTTAATATTGTTCTCTATATATGTTCTCTAGAGAGAGCCCTCTGCACCGTGGGTTGTATTGGCTGCGGGGGTGCTGTCCGTGCTACTGGTCAGTCGGGTGGTGTGTCTGCTCAGGGCTGTGTGCCTGTGTCGGTGTTCTGGTGGCTGTGGTCTGGTCCACTCCTGGTACAGACAGCTCCTGTGATAGTGTTTACTCACCTGGCTCCTCTGTGCTCAGCCATACATTAATCTATTTGTCTGTATGAGTGTGTGGTGATGTGGCGTGTGTGGTGTTGGTGATGAAGTGTGGGGTGTATGGGGAGGTGGGTTGATGATGTATATTGCTTGTATCTTTAAAGCACTTTGTGTTGCATTTTAAATGTATGAAAAGCACTTTATAAATGAAGATCGCTTGATTGAACAAATCACGCAAAGCTTTATGTTCCATTCCAGTTGCCGTAGCTACTTCTATGATACATTGTGGGAAACATTGAGTCCACTTAAAGACCACTGTACTACAAACTAGGCCCATGCTGTCGTACCTGGTGAAACACCCCCATACGTCTAAGGGTTTTTATATTGTTAATGAACTATTAAGAGGTCTCGCCCCCAAAGTCAGAGTCTATTTGACTTTTAGATTTTTGTGAAGGATGTTTTTTGCCCAGCCCTACTTGAGGGAAATACTCTACGTACAATAAATCCAATCTTTATCTATACGCCTCCCAACCAAAAAATATATGTATTGAGATTTTTCAGATTAAAATACTGGCACAACAGACTATTCTATTTTATGACAAAGATGTTTTTCTCCCAAAGCCATTTCATCTTATTGACATCTAAAGACTCTTATGAAGCTGTAAGTGACACATTTCCATCACGTCTCTCTATTATGACTCCTGGTACGTATGAAGAATAGTCTTGTGTGCGTCGCTCCCTCATACCGCTTGATGGGATCTGAGATCAATCTGGCCTGTCCCCTGCACCATTCCCATGCACAACATCCATCTTAGACTGACAAACATAAAAATAAGTGTTAGGAAGCAACGGGGAGCGGAGAAAAAAAAGACAATCTCTTTTGATTGAGCACAAATGGATTTTATACTTGGCCAGCCTTCAGTTTAGCCTCTTCAACCGTGCTGCCAACAGGAGAATACAAATTTTCAACATGAGGGGGGTGGAAATATGGGAGGTTGATATGATTAAAATGTTTATATCTATAGTCTTCGAAATTATCACAGAATGACACAAGAATGCTTTATTTTTCAGTGTATTCAGTGGTAAACATACAATATAATAGTCAAAATTAGATTCACAAAGATGACCGGGTGTAGTGGGGCAAAGAAGAGTGACTTGAAGTTGGAGACATGCTGATGGAGACATGTGCTTGTTTTTCTTGAGATGTTTTTATGACTTTGTATTTGTCATTTTATTGTGAAAAATGTAAATTGTTGTAATACGTATGCATTTGTTTTGTGTCTCTCTTGAAAAAGAGATTTTGAATCTCAATGGGACCTCCTGGTTAAATAAAGGTTAAATAACAAAAATGAATTGAAATACAAAACTGTAAATTCTCTATCTGTATTACATTGGATGGAAAAATATATATCATACAAGAAAGAATATCAGTAATTGGTATTTGCCCAGCCCTAAAGGATTGCACTGTGCATATTGGGGATATCTATAACTGGTGTGTCAAGGGTATAAATGAAGTGGCCTTTATGTGGAAAATGGCCACCTCTAACTCTCCTTTGCAATTGCTGGACATGAATATATTCATATAATCGCAATGTGAGGGCTGAATTATTTAGTGTCAGCTTGTATCACTCTGCTTTGATTTACACAGGATAAAATTTGTGCTCAGGTCATTTGAGTCATTCTGACTTCCTGATCTATAAGATAATTGCTTAGGTAATGTTACTGACCTGTGTAGTGGAATAGGGGATGCAGTCATTGTGGCTTGGGTAATGTGTTTCTTCTGTGACAGCAATCCCAACTTGAATTTCTTGGTTGTGTGTAGGTGTGTTTACATGCAGAGCTTATAGTCAGTCCACTGTAATGTTGCATGAATGTGGTCTGGGTATTTATTTTGCCTGTTAAAATGGTAAATCTCTGGTAAATGCTAATAACGTAAGCTTACTTGGTGTCAATTGTAACTATATATTATTTTAACTGGAACTTGCAAAAACCACACCAAACTGGTCCTAAGCCTAGATAAGACAAACAACAATAAAAAAGTCATAGGAGACTGCTAACTTTGAAAGAAGAAATTGTAAAATCTAGAGTTCACTGTGCAGACCTGCAAACTTAATGCGTATATTTAAAGGGCAGGTCTGCAGCTCTACAACAGCTATACTTCTCACAAAGAATTCACTCAGTTTGTAAAAATATACTGTGTTCAAAGTAGAAATATATTTGGTCCTCTTTACCATCTTTTGATATGACACACCAGAAACAGTCAGTAAACAACCAGCAAGCCAAGGCTACCTGTCTAAATTCAATTTTCTAGTGCAAGCTCCAAAATGGTTCTTCATTAACTGCATAATTCAGGTGAAGAGCCCAATTATTAGCTCTTTGTCTGAGTAATGCAGTTGTAATAGGAATAAGGCACTAAATAAATTGCATGTAAACAAACTAAACGACTCTAGACGGGGCGTGCACTCTTTGTGGTTTGGGTAATGCGTTTTCTTCTGTGATAGCATGTAGATGCTCTCCAGAAGAGTAATCCAGCCCCATAGAGCTACAGTCTATCAGTGGGACAGAGTGAGCCAGAAAGGGCTTAGGGGTCGCTCTGCATGGCTGCCCCACTTCAATACAAGGCATACATTAAAAAAAATTATGCCAACCTCTCTCAAGATGAATAAATACTGGAGTTGAATGCATCAGAATACAAAATTGGACAGAGAGGAGGAGAGCTACCTGCCCCCCCCCAGACACTTCCATGCCCTGGCTTGGAATAACAATGTCGGAGTTCAAATCACGACAACAACGCCGACACAAGCCTATTCTCGAAATCTCATGAAAATTCGTTAAGCTCCTTTGGTCTTCTCCTCTTCCTCCCCTCCCGTCCATTTCTGAGTGGATGAGTCGCTTTGAAGGCCAAAATAAACAAAGAATAAACAAACAACAAAAAGTACAAAAAAGACTTAGTGGCAGGCGTCCCAGAAAAGAAGAGATTTGAGAGAAATCCTACTGTGCATTTCAGAGGGAAAGCAGCATCTTCTCATGTGCTTCTGCAGGGGATTGGACAAAGGGGCGAAAGCTTAGCGCTCAAGCAGACACAGACAAAGCAGGCCGAGCCCTTGAGAAATAAGCAAATCACCAAAGGCTGGTAAACAAGTATAGTATAGCAGCAAACAAGCACCAGGGCATCTCATTGTACAGGGCTGGACCTTGAAAGACAATGGCAGAAGTTTGTCCTGTCTAGGAAAACTAGTCTTTTGACGGTGGATCATGCTCCTGGATCTGCAAGTTCTATGGTGTATGGATGTGTGACTGTGGGGTGAATGAATAAGGAACCCAGTTGTGAGGCACTTTGGTTGCCTCTAAAAGTGCACTCAAGACCTCAAAGATTACCTGTAGCCTATAGCCTCAGTGGCATTGACAAACTAGGCCGGCGAAACGGCCCCATACGTCTGCCCCATACGTCTGCTACAACTGTCACCAACGGGCACCTTAATCAGACATGGGGGCGCTATAGAGGCATTCTTTATTTGACCTCTGTAATGTGCCTATGTACATTAAGTATACAATTGCCCGGATCAATGTGCCAAAATTTACACAATTTCGTTTATGTTCAGCAGGATTATTGACTCAATAAAAGTGCATCAAAACATTAATTAGTGAATTACTTAATTGTCATTAATCGAAGATGTACCAAACTCAATCCAGTTCTGCATC
>JAVQKC010114002.1:0-12767 GCA_036025475.1 Philypnodon macrostomus
AAACCAGATCTAAACCAGGACTAAACCAGATCTAAACCAGGACTAAACCAGATATAAACCAGGACTAAACCAGATCTAAACCAGAAACCAGATCTAAACCAGGACTAAACCAGATCTAAACCAGGACTAAACCAGATCTAAACCAGAAACCAGATATAAACCAGGACTAAACCAGATCTAAACCAGGACTAAACCAGATATAAACCAGGACTAAACCAGATCTAAACCAGAAACCAGATATAAACCAGGACTAAACCAGATCTAAACCAGGACTAAACCAGATCTAAACCAGGACTAAACCAGATATAAACCAGGACTAAACCAGATCTAAACCAGGACTAATCCAGATCTAAACCAGAAACCAGATATAAACCAGGACTAAACTAGATCTAAACCAGGACTAAAACAGTTCTAAACTAGCTCCAAACCAAATGCTGCGTTCCACTTGTCCTCAGAAGTCGGAGCTCGAAGTGACGAAAACTCAGATTTGAAGCTTTCCAGTTGTTAACTTGGAAAGAAACTAATCTATAACATTGGCATTTTCATATCGCAGTTAGCAGGATTAGCAACAATGGCCATTTTAGCATATTTTGTAACAGCAGATTCTGATACAACAGATACCTGGTTGAGGGTAGTGAATGTCTCATGTTCATAATAATAAGAGTTAATTTTTACATTTTTTGGGTAAAACAGGGAGGCATGTCAAGGTTTCCAAAAGGTCTTTCATGAATGTTTTCTATTGGGATTCAAAATCAGTACCTGTAAATTCCGTATGGTTATAAGAGTTATAACTGAACCAGTGGGATGAGACAGAGATAATACTCCAAATAAATTGCCAACTTTTTTGCAGCTTTTCTAAAATGACTTCACATAGAGAACGTAATTACACAAACGTCTCATGGAGCACATTTTTCCTAGTCTGTCTTGAGAATGTTGACAGCGATTCTGAACTCAGTGACGGAGGCTTGAGAGCTCCTTCAGCCTGGGTTCCATCAAGCTTGTCATTTTTTGGTAGCAGCGTGATCCAGTTACAAAAGCTTGTACAAAGCAGTAGTCTTGTCCATGTTTTATATCAGCAACATAGGCACATTTTGCAATCACAGTGTAGTACAATTTAACAATATAATATTTAAAATCATCTTTAAATATGTGAATTAACCAGGACTAAATCAAGTCTAAACCAAGGTTAAGCAAGTTCTCAACCGGGTATAAACCAGGAATAAACAGGACTAAACCAGGACTGATCAAGGGGTGCACATTTTTTATACTAGGCCAATGCAAGGTTTGAACAAGGACTAAACCCAGTTGGACTATCAAAACCTGTACTGGGGCCCCTGATCAGAACTTTACACTACTACCTAGAACTACGTTGAACTAGACCAGGGGTGTCCAAACTATGGCCGGGTGCCAAATGGGGCCCTCAGAGCAATGTTTTGTGGCCCTCAGGCTTGCAATTGTCCCAAATTACTGCATGTGGCTCTACATAATCCAACTGAAAGAAAGCATTCATTGTGTAACAACATATCTTCACTTTTCTGTGCGGTTACAATAGGGACACTAAGAAAAAACTTACAGTATTTGTAAGTAACAGTGGTGAAGTGAAGTCACCTCAGAGAGTGGTATTCATTTTTGACAATGTGGCCCTCAGTGAAAGTTTGGACACCCCTGAACTAGACCCTTCTACTGCTTCACTAACCTGGTATTCTGGGGATGGTGATCTGTCTGGTGCTGCTGCCGTCCCCCCCTTCTCCAAAAGGCTTGATCTGGATGATGTAGTCTTCGTCAGTGGGCAGTGCAAGCTCCACTGACGTTGTGTTCGTTTCCATCACATTTGGCCTGCTGTGTCGGTTCTTCTTGTATAAAACCTGTGATGATTGACCAGGCTAAGCAAAAGCATACATAAATTTGGGAAAATTGACATGACCAGGCAACAAAATGCTTACCTTGTAACCTGTTACTTCAGACTCATTCTCCAGGGCCTTCACCTGCTCCCAGTTAACTACGATCTTTGAGTTGGAGGTATTCCACATGACTTTGACTGGGGGCTGGCTGGGGGCTGGGGGGATAAAATTCAACACAATAAATAATAAGGGCCTCCCCTGGAAAAGATATTCTGACTCTCAGTGGTACCTTCCTGGTTAAATAAAAACAGCAACCCGACTTATCATCACCTGTGTTTGGCATGCACTTCAGTTTATTATTGTTCTGATGTGCTTGGTGCTATAGGAGACCAGGCTAAAAGATTGCTTTCATTGGTAAATACGTTTTTTTGATTACCATAAATAAAGGTCATTTATTACAGTGCTGACAATTCACTTTGACAAGATTAACTGCATTCTGTTTTTTGTTTTGTCCGAGTGGGTCGTATTCCATTTTAGAATAATGATGAGAATGTGGGCAATGCCTGTGTAGTGTATTGTTGCAGTGAACACATCATTGTAGTTCTATGCTCAAAATGTGGTTCTGTATCTTCTTTCTTCAAAACAAATGCTTTTGTGCATTGTAACTGGATGTTTATTTTCAAATTACTCTTTTGGCTATACCCTTAGCCACAAAAAAATACAACTGCAGAGTACACACACCATATTTATCTGTTCAAGAGCAGGCTTAGATTGTTATTTATTATTACATTTGTTTTCTGCCAATCATGGCTTTATTATTTCATTACTTCATCATCAAAGCCTGTTTCCTTGAGAAAATACAATTAATTAATTAGTTATCATTAAAACCCAGGCTTTTGTATTATTAGATAACAGAGCAATGCACAAGCAAAAGAAATGTTGATTCTATTTAGATGTTACTCACGAGGTTTCTTGGTCGTGGCGTTGACGGTGGAGCTGGGTGGGCCAGTCCCGGCCGTGTTGTACGCTCTCACTGTGATGTAGTAAGAGGTGCTGCCTTTGAGTCCACGGATAATTGTTGATGTTTGATTACCCACAGTCCTTTGCACATTAGCAGTGTCTTCCTTTTCACTTTTCGTCCAATACTTGAGCTAAAACAGACACAGATGTGAATCCACAGGCTTTCTGGTACACCTTGTCCTTGGCATGCAAAGTGGCAATGTTACTAAACATGAACTCTGCTGGAAGGAGCTGTGGACCAGCGGGACAACAATACGTAGTTAGACAAATGTTTTGTTCCTGTTATATTTCTGCGTGGGTAACTCTAATGACTCTGTAAGATGTCACATCAAATATGCTCAAAAACCAGAGAAAAACAAAGACGATTCTAAAAAAGCCATTGCCATCAACTCTTACTAAAAACAGATTTTCTTTGTCACTCTGTGTCAGGACTGAAATTGCTGGTATGCTCGACGGCACAAATATAATTAGTCTTTTCTTACAGGAACATTTTGCTAGGGCCCTGCTCCTGTGTTGACTTTGAGTGGTCAACAATTTATAATTCTGTCACTTTATGGCGCATGCAAATGAAAGCCTTTGTGTTGGGTTTATACAATGAATAGAATTCAAAAGACTAAATAAAACCGGTGCTTTGTGAGAGTGCCTTGTTGTGAAGATTGTGCACTAAATGTTCTGGCCCTCAGAGTATTGCATCAGTAAGCTAATCAGCCGGCTTGCAGTACTTAGGTAAGCAACAAGAGAAACACATCTTAAGCCACAGGCACGGGACTCGACTGGACAATTATGTATGCAGCAAGCTATTATCTCCTTGGCCCGCGGTGCACAAGTCCCAAACGTTCATCAATAATACAACGGAACAAGATTCAAAGCATTAGTTAGCATGTAGAGCACACACATTAGTCTGTATGAGCTCACCTCGTAGCCCAAAACTCGCTTCTTACTGGCGTTCCACGGTAGGGCTTTCCACAGGACTTCAACCTCAGAGGCAGACAAGCTCCGGGCACGGACCCTGGTGGGCGCCCGGCCAGGCTCTAGAGTTAATACACAACAGTCACAGTGAGCTTTGAAGATCCTCAAAGATACTTCAGAGATGTTCAGTTTCTTTTACGATGACAACAGAGAGGGATCTGTGAGAGCTGATAAAAGATGCTGCTCTAAGATCTTCACAAAGTGGCCTACACATGATACAGCCATTTGATCTAATAAGCTACTATTATCTTCACACTGAACCCAAGCTTAAGCTTTAGTTATTTTAACCCCCTTAAACACTATATTTAGTAAAATTTAAAGGAAGCTGTGTGAGGAGGTAAAGTAAAGATTAAATGTGACCCTCCCAGTGTGAGCCCAAAGGGCTGACCATCATCTAAAGGCTGTTACACTGTGCCTTTGGAGATGTTTACTGTACATTAACGTTATATGCCACCTTTGTAGCCACAGCTGCTCTGGTGCATACTGGTACCACCAAACACCCAACAACAACCCCTAATGCATTCATACTTTCAGCCAAGGTGGGTGAAGTGCCCATTCATGGACTGGTTGGATTTTAACATCCAACCTTCCGATGTAGTGTAGTGGACAACCTGCTCTACCAACAGAGCCACCACACCTTAATTATCTGTATATACCAATAGTTGAGAATACTCTTGATATGTATTTTCAGTGAATGAATATGCAAGAATAAATTCACATTTTACACACAATACTACAATACCATACTACTTGTTTAAGTATGTTGTCTGGCTGTACCTTCCTCTGCAGAGTATATAGTGGTCACAGGCCCAAAGGGGCCCTCTCCCTCGTTGTTGTAGACTCCCACTTTCACTTGGAAGGGGGAGAAGGCCTGAATGCTCTCATTTTTGAATATATATCGGGAGGCTTCTGCAGATGGGACAGCTGCCTGCATCCACCCAGTGGCGCCGTGGGGCCTGAAGGCTACCACATACCCGAACCCTGGCCCGTTCTGTAGCTCCTCTGGAACAGGCTTAAAAACAAAACACAAATCTGACTCCAATATCTCTGTCAGCCATCAGGGGGCAGATTACTGATAATTCAAATCTCTTAATGGATCATTTTACAAGTTCATTTAAGGTCTCACGGCCAACACTCAGACATTAGTCACTATAGTGGGCACTTACTGTCTCTGGTTTGGCCATCTGTCTGTTTTAAGATCAGAACTGAATTCAGATTGAGAATGTAGTTTTATCAATTTGGTACTAAATGCACCTCACCTCAGAGTTAATGTCTATCTTATAAGATACATATGAGGGAAAGATTTATATACATTATCTACCTATCTTTAGTTACAAGGGCAACTTGGCTATATATATTTTCAAATGTTCTATACTGTTAGGTATTGGTGGCATGGCCCCCTTCAGAGTAGAATATAAAAACAAAAGTATATTGGATTATTGTTGAACTAAAATGATGAATATGATGAAGTAACATTTCACTAGTTTAGTCCATGAGTCCATGAGGTTGTGGTCTAGAGTTATGCCACAGTCACTTTAATATATTTTTAGTTCTCGTGGACTGTATGTGTAGTAAAAAGGTGGGATATGCTAAAAATAATATAAGTGAATAATATAGTGAAATATCACTTGGGTTGCTGACTACAGAGTTATCCATTTAGGAGCAGAAAGTTATTTTTATTTCTAATGTTATGTTCAGAGACAAGATTAACATACGACTTTGACTTGGTGTGCCTCTAGAGCCCCTGTAACATCACAAAGACACAAGTTCCACATAACTCAAGTCTCAATCCCACTCGACCGCAGATTTTCCTGATTAATTTATACATTAGACAGATACTAATGACCCGTGACAACATCTAATATATGTCTGTAATGCATTTATATGTATATGTAAACCTTATTATTTATGCTGCTGTGCGTCTTGAACCAGGGATGGTCTGGGGAAAAGGGATTCTTAATCTCATTGAGTCATTTCTCATTAAATAAAAGTTAAAGCATGCTTTGTTCGAACACAAAACACAAAAGGGCTATTAGTCCATTGTGTGTGCTACAGTGGAGCCAGCATGAGGCCTCTGTCCAGCTGTTGCCTACCTTTATAACATATCTCATCCTTTTAAACAGGCTTCCTAATTCAGTTAAAAACATCTTGATGTCAACCTTTGAAGCTGCCATGTTTGTTCTGTCATTATAAATAAAGGGTCATTTACTTGACACACTGGATAATCTCAGCAATTTGCATTCATACAGACAAAATGTTCTGCCAGACAGTGGGGGTTGTGTCTTGTGGTCCCAGTGTGGTTTTTACAGTTTGGTAAAGTCTCGGCTTCATCCTGGTTTTGTCTTGGTTGAGACCTTGTTTAGTCCTGGTTTATATCCTGTTTAATCTAAGCTTAGTGTAAGAAATAGACATTGTTGGAGTCATATTACAGATTAACAAACATTATGCTTTTATTCTGTTCAAAGGTACCCCACACTTGTTTATTGGGTGTATTCTTAATTTAAACTGTTCATCAGACTCAGTACTGATATTTACAAGATGGAATTGAATGTCCCATGTGCATGAATGAAAGTTGGTTTGACGTATGTTCCTTGAATGTGACTTCAGTTGAGTCCTATGTCCTATGTAAGGAAAGTTTGACCTGTTTTGGTTCAAAAATAAAGTTTTTGGACAAAAGGCAACTCCAGTGGTCCTCTATGCCTAATAGCTGCAACATTAGTCCTAGTTTAGCCCTGGCTTAGTTTAGATCCATTTAGGTGTGCTGGTTAAATACTGGTTTAGACCAGTTTCAGTCCTGGTTTAGAGCCCAGTGGGCCCCTCCTCATATTGGGCCCAAGTTCATCCAAGTACATCCATGCTGCCAGGCCAGTGTGAATTGCACTGCCACATATGTAAGGCAGGACATTTTTGTACATTTAAGTTAAAACCAGATGACTGTACACAAGTCAAATCACTGCTCTGAGAAGTCAGCAGTGGAAATAAAACCACAGGAACATTTGATCATATGAGAATGAACCTCTTTGGATAAATAAAATATTTTTTGCATTTGCCTAATGACTGCAGCCCTTCGTCTTTCACAAAGGCCTGAGGACATTTCAAAGCAGAGCAAAAACAGCAGCTTTGTTAAACACAAGTGAATATTTAATTGAACTCCTCTATAGTGAACCGTCAACACCCGCTCTTGTGAAGCATTTCTCAGCAGGGGATGATGGGTCGGAACAGCCTGACTAAATGGAAGCGTTTGGAAGAGGCTTGATATGAGAGAGCGACTTTGTGAAATGAAAAAAAGCAAAGAGCTCAAAGTATTGGAACAAAAGTTTGGAATAGATTCATTCACTTTAATTATCTAACTCTCAAAAGCATTCTCCTCTGCAGCAAGCTGACAGCTGCAGTTATTGCCTCACACCGGTTCAAAATGAAATGCCATACGTGATAATCCAGGGTTATATATGGTATTTGGTTTAGATTTGAAATATGTGGAGTTCGCATGTTCCCCCCTATGTATGTTTATGTATATATTTGTTTATAGATTTATTCATTACATTTCTACTGTCTAATGTCTTGCTTATCTCAGCCAACTTTGAGTGTGAGGTTTAAAATTGGTTCAGTATTGGCTTTGTAAAGGTATAGATCAGTTTTAATCTGGTTTAGTACTTCTTTGGACATGGTTTTGGTCCCTTTGACCTAAGCCTGGTTTAGTTCAGATTTAATCTCATTCAATTCCAATCAAATGGTACTTGGAATATTTTCTGTGGTGGTATTTGGTGTGAAAGCTTTGAGAACCACTGCATTAGGGTGTACCTAATAAATTGGCCAGCGTCCACATAGAAGTACCACATACAACTCTACCTCAAAGATCTCAGCATATCACTTTGGACTGTTGCCCTGCTATTAATGAATGTGGAAGATACAGAATAGTCACATGACAGGCTGCTTCCTCTGGGTCTTACCTCCCATGTGATGACTAACTCGGATCGACTTCCTCCCCCTCCGCTTACGTTGGCCGGTGTGACCTTCGGAGCTGTAGAAGCAGACACATGAGCTTAGCCATGTTGATTTCACACAAAACACACAGAAGGCACATGTAAGCAGTTCCCATGTGATGGCTGGCAAACCAACACGACAAACTGGAACTAAGACCTAGACTCCCCGGGCCATGTGAGCCAACTGGACAGCTTTCATTTTTCCAGAAATGTATTTGATTCACACTATATCACATTGGAAATAGGGTGACCAGATCACAATGGACCAAATGTGGGACAATGGGTAATACCAAAATGAATATTGTCTACTTGGGCACATGCTGTCAGCTTCAAAGATAGACTGTTGCTTGCTTAGGGACTATTTCTAATTCGGAACTATACAGAATCATAAATCATAAATGACTGTAGTCAGACATTGGACATGAACATAAAATGTGGGACATCTGGTTATTCTAATTAGAAATGTCTATTTTGGAAAGGTATGGAGAATAATATGTGAGCTCTTCTAAATAGTGTGAGTTGTACATTAACAAATATGCATTTTGTATGACGTGTTGATTATGTCAATGGCTGATATTATACACACAGGTGTCACCTGTCAAATGATCTTGGTCTTGTTTAGGGCTGTCTTGCACATACTACCATTGGACTGAACTGTGTATTTTATGTTAGTGTGTGGTGTGGGAAAATAAATTACCCATCATTCTCGGAGAACAAAATTTTGCATATTTTTAATTTGAGACTGATCATAATTTAGAATTTTTGGGGGGGTTATGAAACTGTACCTAATTAAACATAATAATATATAATAGTATTTTTGCCAAAGTAACACCCAGATTACTGTACATCAACATTAAAAACTCATTTATAAATATTGTTCTAGTTCTGACACAAAATAAAGAGAAACTGTTCAGCAGTGGTTTTGTGTGGGGTACGTACAGGTGCCTTTTGTCCTTGCTTGTTTGGAAGGCTTGCTGGGCTCCCCTGTCCCAATGCTGTTGCTCGCCAGAACTCGAAACTCATACTCCACCCAAGGGCTCAGGTCTATTACTGTTGCTGTCAACCGATGGCCCCCCACCATCTCTGGGACTGGCACAAAACACACACAGTATTTTGGTCAGGATCAGCACAAGTGGGTGGGCTCACAGTGGAGTGTGTGCTGCTCTGACAGGACGCTACAGGTTCATAGGACACTTTAATCCCTCACAAGGACAAACACACACCCAACTAACGCTATACCAAACAATCTCCAAAAAGACCAAAAAATCTCACACACATAGGAATACAATACACATACATAACTGAATATACAAAAAAATACATAAATACATTTAAAAAATACCAAATGAGAAATATTTTACTGCACTATATTGGACTGGGCTAAGCTGACCCACCAACTTTAGGTAAAATGAAAAAAGTGCACCATTAGCAGCTTTTCAGTGCTATCTTTGAAGTCCAATTTGGCTCATTTAGTTTATTGGGATTCAAATAAAGCCACTTTGAGCATTTTATCTATTCCTAAATAAAGCTAGATTTAACCCAGTTGGGGCCAGGACTGCCTGGAAAAAGAGATTCAGTGAATTTCAGTGGGACTTTTCTGGTTAAACTGGAGTAAGCATTAAGGTTGGCAGGTTAGATAGAACTCGCAGTAATACAGAGAACCATTGGGATTCAATCACATACTGCAACATTGGGATACAAAAATAGCAGTGTCTGATAAATGCGTGTTAATCGGCCATTTGGGTTGTATTTTATATGGACCATTACAGCATTTTGTTTAAAGTAGTATATGTAATATTATGGACTTTTAGTAGTATTTATAGCACATGTTTTGTATTGTTTAAGCACATTCATTGTTTGGTTGATCGTTTTTGGTTTAAATCATTAATACATTGAGCTCCTTTACTTTTAAGACGCAGCATTGGTTACACAATTTATACTTCCAAGGGATAGTTTTACCAGTAGTTATTTTATTAAAAGCCTGTTTTTCTTTCGAGATATGGGCTCTGTCTGTCTGTAAGGTCACAAAGCTCCTCTGTTTCAGAACTGGGTCTGAGGTGGCAAATCAATGAGGCCACTAAAACTACTCAAGATAAAAGTGTTCATAATTCACAAAAATATCAATAAAAGCAAATATACAGAGGATACATGCACATTATACCAATCACACATGACTGGTACCAGCTCCATTAAATGTTAGCTGTGGACACAATAACAGCTCTATCCACAGTGCTATCACTTAAGTACACTATCACATTACACTGGCAGCAACAAGCTTCATCATCGCAATGAGATCCATGCTTCAGGACTCCCAGGAGTGCGATAAAATGGCGGTCAATGGTCACTCTACAATTGCGTACCATTTGGTGCAGGGATAAAAATTACATCTCCAATATTCTGGAGGCAAGTGGAGCACGTCCCCCTCCATGCACTAGAGGAGTCCACGGCTGGGTAGAGAGAGCTTACCTGTGGTGACAGCCTGCCACCCAAGAGAGAATGGTGTCCTGGCCTGGATGGTATATGCTGTAATTGGACTGTGATTATCAGGCCCGGGCCTCCAGGACAGAGACGCTGTGGTGTCAGTGATTTCTTCTACATTGATGCTGGTGGGGGGCCCTGGGGGACCTGAGAAATGGCATTGCCAGGCAGGAAAGAGGGCAGAGATAGGGAGAACAGGAGAAGGGCATGTAAATCAGCACCTACGGCTAACACAGCAAAGTCAACGCACACTGAAACCTTTGGGGCCAGTGGCTCTAATTAGACAGAACATTTAATTTCAAACCTCAACAGGAGAAAGTACCTCCCATAGAGTGTATTTAAAAAAGGCAGTTTCAAATATGTAAGGTCTTCCTTTCAGTTGTTCATCTTCCATGAAACGTTGATAAAATGCATGCCACCTATTTTTCTTAATGCTAGCTAAAATTATTGCTACAGTATTCCTTACATGAGCATTTCGGCGCGTTATATACATTTTCATTGCTACAGGAACTGGTTATATTGTTTTTTCTTCTTTGGAAAATAGGAAAATATTTCATACAGGAGCCTCTACAGGACATTTTAAAACACACAGGCATCTTTATTAGTTATTATTAAACCGTATCTGCTGTATCAAGGTGTTTTTCTTATGGCGTGGCAATAGTGTTGGTCTAATCACAAATCAATCTAAAATATGCTCTTTGCAAATTTTTTTTTTCGTTCTTTTGCAACTGTATGACCTGTGTCTTTTTCTCTTCACATGTCTTATCCTAATTCTTTGGTAGGGGGGGCTATTGTTCCACAGTCACTTTTTCTAACCAGCCTGTCCTGGGCACCTGGGCTTCCTCCTCAGCAGCACATAAATAATTCAAGTGAATGCCTATACATAGGTAGCTGAAGTATGTTGTCAGTGGTCATTTGAGTTGAAGTCTGCCTATTGGAAGTGGAAGTGTAGGCAGAATGACTGTTCCCTGCTGTGGCTTACCTCTGACAACCAGGTCCACAGCGATGGAGATGCTGTCCACCTTGGTTTGCACGGCACACGTGTACTTGCCCGCATGCCTCAGCTGGATGTTTCGAATCATAATGTCTCCTGCCGAATGCTGCTGTCATTCAAAACACACACACTTCTATGAGTAACAAGGTAAGCCCGCAGCTATTGTAATTCAACAATAAGCCTGTTTTTTCTAACCACATGGGAACTCAGGCACTCCCACAGAAAGATTATTATCATGTTCATACTGCTCCATATACCACAAGTACAAAGAAGTATTCTATATAGTCTACCCTCAATTCTTCAAGACTGCTTTATTACATACTAAATAATTAGGCCTACGCTGTTGTACCCGACGGCAAGGTGTGTATCAGGGAAACGCCCCCATACGTCTACTATAGGGACCATGTGCTATGGCACCAACGGGCACCCTAATCAGACATTGTGTGCTTTCTAAGAATTTTTATATTGTTAACGAGCAAATAATAGGCCCCCAAACCATGACAAACATGGAAAGGGCCTATTTGACTTGTTTGATGTTTGTGGAAGTTTTTTGTCAAATTGTCAGTCTGTAGGGGGGCCTATAGAGGTAACTGTCATCATATTGGTCAGACGTGTTAAGGGCCGGGGGGTAATTAGGTATTTCAGGTTTGAGCCTAATCGGGCAAAGTATGTGCACGTTAGAGGCTGTCAAATATACCTGACCTCCCAAATTCAATCCAAAGTTGAAAAAGACTTGAGTTATTGGGTTCACAGTTTTGGGCCGTAATTAATTAATTAATGACTTAATTAATAATAATCGTAGAAGTACCAAAATCGAGTTTGGGGTCTTTATGATATGTACCTGTGTGCTTTTGGGTTATCGCGTTCACACGTAGGATATATATATATATATATATGATCCGGATCATATATACATGTATATATATATATGATCTGGATCATATATAGATCTGGATCAGTCCCAACATCTAATCACTTCTTCCTTATGTCAATCCTGACCTTCCCTCAAAATTTCTCAAAATTCCATCTGCGTTGTCCCTTACAGACAGACGGACAGATGCTATCTATATAAATCGGGACCAAACAAGCACAAAAACAAATCTAAACCAAGTCTAAGTGAAGCTAAGTCCTTGGAACATAAACAGTGTGTCTGAGCACTTTGATTCCACATTCAGTATCAGTTCAGTTCCTATAATCCCGTTCCTATCTCGATTGTGTTTGGTGTAGACAGCTTTAATCTCACACACTTCCTTTGTGCTGCTGTTTGTGTCAGAGAGAGGTGTCTCAGCAAACCACATCTTCATTATAGTTTTATGACATTTTGCTTTGGTATCATCTCTGTCAAAAAATCGACCAAAATACGAAACAAAGAAAGGAATGTGAATCTTCATCAACAGTAACAGGAGCTAAACCAGGACTAAACCAGGACTAAACCAGGACTAAACCAGGAGTAAAACCAGGACTAAACCAGGACTAAACCAG
>JAVQKC010114021.1:0-10846 GCA_036025475.1 Philypnodon macrostomus
GTCCAAGCACACGCTGTCGTTGTGTCCCTGGGCAAGACACTTAACCCGCATTGCCTATGAATGAATGAATGAATGTGGTGGTGGTGGTTGGAGGGGCTGTAGGCGCAGACTGGCAGCCAACCCCTCTGTCAGTGTGCCCCAGGGCAGCTGTGGCTACACAAGTAGCTTACCACCACCGGGTGTGTCTGTGGAGTGAATGAAGGAACAATTTAGAGTGATCAATTCTACAAACACATGCATGTCTTGTGCGTGTCCGGAGAGAACGCCCAGTAGCACGGGGAGAACATGCAGACTGCAAACAAGAATGTATTTCTTTTTTATTCTTCCTCACCTTAGGTCTGTTCTGTGAGGAGGATGAGGATGTGTGCACTCCGGGGAGAAACCCCTGCCTGCACCAGTCCACCTGCATCACCGGACCCACTGGACCCAGGTCAAAATCAATCTATATATCTTTTAGAGCAGAAATTACATCAACACATTTTTCTTTACCTGTTCTGTAGTTGTGTGTGCCCGGCTAGTTCTAAATAACTGTATAGAATATTATGTCAGGATGGCGAGTTGGCGGTTCGAATCCCGCTCCAAATTGCGCATGCTGTCATTGTGTTCCTGGGGCAAGACACTTCACCCACACTGCCTGTGTATAAATGTGGTTGGGTGATTGGTGGTTGTCGGAGATAGTTGTGGTATGGCTGCCACACTTCAGAGTGTCCTAGGGCAGCTGTGGCTACTGAAGTAGAGTGAATGAAATTAAATGTTATGAAATCAATTATAAAGCAGCTTAGGGTGTTGAAAATTACACTATGTACGTTCCAGGTGTGTATGTTTACCTGGCTGGGTGGGGCCTGACTGTGGGATGGATTATAACGAGTGTCTGAAACATCGCTGTCAGAACGGAGCTCAGTGTGTCGACAGACTGGACGGATACAGCTGCCTTTGTCCACAGGGATACAGGTAAGAGGAGTAGACAATAAATAATCATGTTTACGTGTTAAAAACTACTGTCATTTCACTTTTCATACAAAGAATTATTCTGCTCCGTCTTGATTTGAGATTTGACAGAGATTGCTTGGTCAGGTTTGCACTGAAAATAATAAAATGTTGCTCCACTTACAGTAATAGTTCACAAGCAAAATATTTCATTGTCTCAGTTTACTTGGTCTAGATCAGACTAAATGTAGTGTATTCAACTCCCATGGACTATTTCTTTATTCAATTATACCCCTTGCCTGCCTAGATGAATTTGTGTGATTGTGGAAATAGTTGAAGAGGGTTTAAACATGGTTTTGCTGCCACATTTGTATTATTCTGCCCCGGACCAGCTGTGACTGTAGGTGTAGCTTACCATGACAAGTGCGAGTCTTTGGAGTTAATAAATGATGCACTCAGTTGTAAAGCCTAAAATTGGGGTCTTGGGCCCCCCTAAGTTTGATCCAATAGATGACTAGGTTCTGTAGTCTTGACTTTGGGAGTGGCCTAACAATAGCACTATGTAAACCTGTGTTTTATGTCCCAGTGGCGACCTGTGTGAAGTGGCCCCCTCCGGCCCCTCTCTATGTGGGACAGTGCAGTGCCTGAATGGGGCCATATGTGTGGACTACCCGGAGGCCCCTCAGTGCCAGTGTCCTGCGGGTTTTGAGGGCCCCAGCTGCGAGCGACTGGTCAGTGTCAACTTCATCGACCGAGACTCATATGTTCAACTACAGGACGTCAAGAACTGGAACCAGGCCAACATCTCTCTACAGGTCAGACTGGGGGTTTGAAAAGCTCATTTGAAGAGGGCCAGATTTCAGCTTGTACATTTTTAAATATTGTATCTGTTATTTACTCAGAGAGGGACAGTTAGAAAAATAGCATACAATATTTGTGGCTGTGCTGCTCGGGATTTACTAATAGAACGGTGTAAAAACACACTGCACACATCTGGAGCCTCTGTGTGTCAATCTGGCCCTAAAACAATATTTTGTTTTGGGAAAATGTACAAATATTCTTCTGATGTGGTGCATTCTCAAAATGTGTAATAAATACCTATCCTTTTCTATTTATGTCATGTTCATCACATTTGTGATCCAAGTAAGTTTGCATCATGGACCAGAGCTTCAAGCCCAAACCTAAACCTATAGTTTAACTGCAAAGTAAATCTTTGTGCTGCAGGTGTCCACAGATGAAGATAATGGTATCCTCTTGTACAATGGAGACGATGAACCAATCGCTGTGGAGCTTCACCAGGGTCGAGTAAGGGTGACCTATGACCCCGGCAACCAGCCCGCCACCGCCATCTACAGGTAGATAGATACAGGTATAATAATTCACCATTCATCCCTCAATAGTCCTACAGTTTTATCCCTCTGTATGCACAGTGCAGAGACAGTGAATGACGGCCGGTTCCACACAGTGGAGCTGGTGACCTATGACCACATGGTGAACCTGTCTGTGGACGGAGGGGAGCCTCTCACTCTGGACCAGGGCGGCGGTCCGAGTGGGACGGGGGACGCTCCTCTGTATGTGGGAGGTAAGAGAAACACATATCATCTTCTATCACTTGTGTGTGGTCAGGGTCGCAAAAGCAGCGGTCTAAGTAAAGATGCACAGGCTTTCCCCTCCCTAGACACTTCCTCCATCTCTTCTCCCAGGCCAGCCATCCCTGTGGTCTCCTTCCGGTGGGACATGCCTAAAACACCTCCTCAGAAAGGGGTTCAGGGACACCATCTCAACATCCTCTCTAAAAGCATAAGATACAAGTCCAAAGCTTCCATCTTATCTAATAAAACCCATATTTACAAGGCTTAGACGTCATATTCAGATCTTGAAAATGACACAATAAAATACTCATTATAAGTGTTATGGTTGCCTCCTTTGGCTTGGTCACACGTTTCTGACTGGACTGTTGTTTTGACAAAGACAGTGGGTGACTTAACAGCATACAATCCAAGCAAACTACTTTTTTTTTGCCAAATCAAGGATGTAACGGTAACAATCTCACCATATGGCAGTAGCATTCCCAGCCATCAGAAAGCTACTATGACTTGTTCTGATTTAATAAGTATATGTCTAATGTTGTGTAGGTATGCCAGATGAGGTGTTGCCCCCCTCCCTGGGCCTCTCCTCCCAGGTCCTAAACACCTCCAGTTTTCACGGCTGCATCAGAAACCTGTACATCAACCACGAGCTGCAGGATTTCACCCAGACCCACATGAAGTCAGGCGTGGTCCCAGGTTGTGAGGCCTGTGCCGAGATCCACTGCGTCAACGGGGTCTGCACACCCAACTCTGCTCAGGTATCAACTAAAACAACCATAGACTTCAAACAGAAAGGATGGGCCAATCAATCAAACTTTCATAAGGATTTACATATGTAGATTTTTTTAAATGGTAGTCAAGATGGTAGCTGCTTACCAAGATGGCCGCCTTAACTACCGAGTGCTTTGACAGAAACCCTGCTCCATTTTTAGAATTTTCACATTTATGGTATTTTATTTTATGTGGTATTTAGGTTTTATTAGTCACCTAACTTATTGTAATGTGTTTCTCTTTAGGGTCCTCAGTGCGTGTGTCACCAGGGCTGGAGCGGGGAGCACTGTGATCAGCCAATCACAGCAGGCCTCACCGGAAGTGATGTCGTCACCAAGGCAACGGAGCCCAACCCATGTGAAAACAGCAAGTGAGTCCCTGTGGGGGAAATATACTGTAGGTTTACTTATTGCATTTGATAAGATCACTAAATAAAAATGGGCGCATGATATGAGAAAATGGTTCAATATTTTAAAAAATATATTATTGCAAAAGTAATATGGTTGGAATATTTTGATTCAGCACAAATAGTTCCTTTATTTACTTCAAAATCAATGTTTCTTTTTAATCATTTTCTCTTCTGTTCTCCTCAGGTGCGTTAGGGGGCGCTGTGTGGTGCTGGATGCTCAGATGTACCGCTGTGAGTGTGACCCCGGCTTCCACGGCGTGCTGTGTCACCAAAAGGGGGCGCCGGCGGCTCTGTGTCAGGGCATGGAGTGTGTGAGGGGCGTGTGTGAACAGACGGAGAGGGGCGAGAGCTGCACCTGTGAGCCGGGCTTCACCGGACAGAGCTGTGATATAGGTGAGACCATGCCAGGGATGCATTCAGGGTCACCTCCGGAAGTATTATCCTTACATATCTGTGTGTTTATGTAATTTTAAATTAGCAAGTGCAGATTCTCAGTTTTTCGATCAAGCTCACTGAAATGGCGTAAGAGGAGAAACTGGGCTGTTGTCCGATTATTCATGTTATGTGGCATTTGGCGTTCATGCTAATTTCTCCATAGAAAATGTATTATGGTCTACTTCCCTCATGCCTCCATTCAAATATACAATAAATCTATATATATTGTACATTGACTGTTTATTCTGTTTCTAGAGTCTCCCTGTCACGGTGAACCGGTGAGAGACTTCCACCGGCTGCAGAGAGGGGGCGTACGCTGTCAGACAACCAAGCCCTTCTCGTGGGTTGACTGTAGGGGGCGCTGTCAGGCCGGGGCAGAGCTGAACCTGAATAACTCTTCGTACTGCTGCTCTCCTCTGAGGGTACGGAGGAGGAAACTGACTTTTGAGTGTGAAGACGGGACCACGGTGACACAAGACGTGGAGAAACCAGTGGAGTGCGGCTGCAAAGAGTGTCTGTAGCATCTTATACACACCTGAATTCAGAGTATTATAATGTGTTGGCTATGGAGACCCAGTCACAAGTGGCTAACGCTAAGTGTGTATATGTGGAAATGTTCAAGGCTGGTTTGAACATGCTGAAGACAACAGTCTATTTACTATAAACAGTTTGAAGGAACACAATGTAAAAAAAAGCCCCATTTACTTTAGCTGATTTCCTGACACTCCAAGAGAGCATCTAAACCAACTCTCTTGAAACAGGCACAAACTGTATATAAAGTGAACAAAAACAAACACTACTGATCATATCTTTGCACCAAAAAACATGCAACAGTACCGCCATCTAGAGGAAAGAGTTATGTGGCGTTCCTTTAAATATGTATTTTTTAATTATACACAATAACTGTAAATGTCCTTTTCCTTGACCTCTAGGGGACCCTGAGAATCACTGTATACATTTTTAGACATTGCACTTTTAAACCTAGCTTCTGTATGTTTGTCTGTATTTGTTTTTTCAATACCTCATATCATAAAGTATTATAAGATGGCTGCTTGTGGTTGGATCTCCCAAAGTGTAAAATTTGATTAGTTAACCTGACTGAAAAAAATCTAGAGAACCAATTGCAATCTATTAATTTCAACGGATCTATTTACAAAACTAAAACTAAAAGGGCCCTTTGTTGCTGGGAGTCTAGTCTCCAGTCCTCGTAAAAAAAAAAAACACTTTGGAGTCTGTACCGTTCAGTTTTTCAAAAAATTTTTATGAGTATGGTCATGTTTTTACAGTGTTCTATAGAGCTATAGTCCAATGCACTGGGACAATTTTAACATTTACCATTTCACAACATTTGAACAACATTGAACAAGTCATTTTATTTCGTTCATTTCATTGTTATAGTATTCAATTGACGGGGATTTTTCATTTTGTGTGACCCAATCCCAGGATGTGTATTGAATAAAACCACTTATTTAAACTGGATACAAAAAGGTTCTCCATCCTCAATGCGGTAGAATTTTTTTTTGTGTCACGACGACAAAGGTGACTTAAGTGCTGCTCAAATATACATTATAATAGCCTGCTACATTCAGCCATTTGTGAAGTTCATTTATATAGTGTAATAGCGTAAAAATCATAAAAGTCAAATTTATAATGATATTGAAAACCATAAAGACATGACATTAACTTGTTCTCAGTAAGAGCTTTTGGAATGGACTGGTTAAAAGAACTATTGAACAAATGGACTGGATATTCCATTTCATACTCTCAAAACCTGGCTTATTACTCTGGATTTATAGGTAATTTTTGTGGGTTTTTTTTTGTGTTTTTCTGCGGAGCTCCCCCTACAGTTTTGGAGAGAAGTAGAACCTTTTGTGGCGTAACATTGTAATGTGGGGCTCCAGTGCACATTTTCACAATGGTTCCCCCGAAAAAGGAGCTCTATCTCTATCTTGCATTTACAAAAATACATTATTATTTATAAACCAAATAATATATATGGTTTATTTCACTATGGGCCCCTCCAGTTTTTGGGCCCCTGTGCAGTTATAAAAGCTGGTCAACATTTGTGTTTCTCATGAGACCTGCACTTAAAGTCTGTAAGTTTTATAAGATAAGACAAAGTAATAAAAACAAATTGACAATTTGACCATGTTTTGTGATGTAAGGTTGTCTGTAGCCTGTAGAGGCCAGGGGAGGGACTAAAGCAAAACTCGACGACTGAAGTGGTAACCCACAAACTCTGATTTGATGTTGTTGTAGAGGCCAGGGGAGGGACTAAAGCAAAACTCGACAACTGAAGTGGTAACCCACAAACTCTGATTTGATGTTGTTGTAAAGGCCAGGGGAGGGACTAAATTAAAATAGGAATTACGACAGACTATCTACTTTACATTATACAACAGTGGACTAATTCATAAAAAAGAAAGATCACACTTTATTTGACATAGCCCTTAACTACATCACTACCTCATTAAGTACAATGTAATACACTGTAACAAACTGTAATAACATTGTACATACAGAATGGTTAAAGTTAGGGTTAGGGTTAGGTACAATGTAGTTACATTTTATTACAGTTTGTTACACAGTGTATTACATTGTGCTTAATGAGGTAGATACAATGTAGTTAAGGGCCATGTAAAATAATTAACAAAGAAAAATATTTGACAATGAACTCAATTGCTATGGAATCTTTAAATAGGGCAAATGATTCTTTCACAAAATGTGCACAAATTGATCCAACGCTGTCAAGGTATAGATTTCTGTATTATTATTTTTTTTAGCATAATTAACCACATATTTTATTAAATCTATAACATTAACCATTTTTCCCAATAATGTTGAAAGTATATCCATGCAGCAGTGTTGTTTGCACTCCTCCAGCCGTCTATGTTAAATCATACGTTAGCTGCAGTGATGTAATTTGTCTAACGATCCGAGTGACATCTGCAGCGTCTCAAAAGGCAGGTCAAAGGTCAGGGGCTGCGGGGTTGCGGGGTTGCGGGGTTTATCTTAAAAACATGTTTATGCTTCATCATGACCCACTGACCCAAGTTTTGTGATGAGCCAAAACAAAAAACAAGTCATTTTGTGACCCCGAAAATTGCTGCCAAAAGTGTTAGCCGACAGGTTTTTTGTGGTGTCGTTATGTCCCTTGAAATGACAACATAAATTGACTGGACAATCTGTCAAAATTTGTCAGTTTCAATTTCCACAATTAGTCTATACGAGTATCAATATTTTTGCAGATCGTTGTAAACATGTCTTTACTAACCAAAAATAACTGCCATTCTGCCAAACTGGAAATTCGAATTTTAAAAAGTGTATTTTATTTTTTAGTGGTCACTATTACTGTCACACTTAAAAAATCCTGATTATAATGAAAAAAATATTTAGAACTATAAATGTATTCAAAATGCATTAAAACGTGCGGTGAAGTTATACTATCAGATGTTTTATGAAATTCATTTTAATGTTTATAAATATTACATTTATTTTGATTCTATCATACACGATAAACAATAGTTTTTTTAGACACACATAGATTTTGGTAATTTGACCCAAACCTAAACATTCAATTTTAAAATGAAAAAGGTGCTTGTTTAAAAAAAATGAAAATGTGTAGCATTATGTACTATTATTAGATTATGTACTATTATTAGATTTGTTTATCAAACTTTTTCATTAACATTTTCAATTTTTTTCACACTGACTGATAAATATATAGTCTTTGAAAATCAGTTTTTAACAAATCTTCAAATAATTGAAAAATGCAAAAGTAGAAAGAAAGAAAGAAAGAAAGAAAAGGTATATTTAAACTGAAAAAAATCTATGTCTGTGTTGTCGGGACACCCTGTATATTATCCCATAAAAAGCTAAATGTTCAGCTATAAAGTAAATACAATGTCTGGCAGTGATATTAAATTGTAAAATTCTTAATTCAAAATGTAAAAAGTAAAATCAGGATTAGGCCCCCTTAATTTAATTTCATCCATGACCCTTCACTTCTTTATCTCTTCTTCTTGGGTTACGTCTGCGATTACAAAGAACATGACTCAATAAGCTTCATTATGTTTTCCTGTGTCTTCCTCACTCATTCACAGCCACTAAACGCATCGCAGTCATTGAATGCATCACTACAACAAAATACACACAGAATTAACCCTGAGACACTAATGTAGCATTTATAGTATGGGCCTAACAAAGTGTAATATGGGATCACATAAGCTGTAGTATTTTTATATGTTCAGACATTTTATTTTGCTTTAGACGGATCTTAATTTGCCAAATACTGTATCGTGCTTTTGCAAACATGGTTTCTTTGCAAAGCTGAAAATGTTAGTCTTTTTGAGTTAAACGTGTAATATTTATTGAAATAAAAGACTCTCTCTCTCTGTGTGGTGCAGTGTTCTTGGCTGTTTTTCTTGTGTTCTAAAAATGTATTTAGCTTTTTGTAAAAAATCAAAAGGAAAACTAGAAAGAAAAAGAAAACATCAATCAATTAATGGAAAAAAAATGTAATCAAAATCACCGTCTGAATGTCAACAAAATGTCTATATACAGCCTATAATATATATATTCATTCAATTTCAAAACATTTAAAATAAATTAGTATTTCAATTTCACTGCACAATATTACCTACAATCTAATGAAATTGCAGATGTGTGTCAAATCTTTGAAGATTGTATTCTGCCATTCACATTATATAGGTATAGTTATAGCCTAAATCTCTATTTTTTTAGCTTTAGAATTTTGGCTCCCCTGAAAAAGCATGTTGGTACTCTGGCCTAAATGCATAACCATGAGTTCCAAATGCACCATACTAATTATTGAGTCACTCTTTTGTTATACCTGTTATTGTCTGTTATTGACATAGTGCCGCTCTCTTTGAGTCTTTGACATTGGCCTCTCGCTGTTGTCGTGGCCGTGACCTTTGGCCTCATTGTGTCATGGCTGTCGGGTCGCCGTTGAGATGATGCACCGCGGCAGCTTCCTCCTCCACCACCAGCGACGACAGGAGAAGAAGAGACCAGTGGAGGCAGGGCACCAAGAGACAGCAGAAGAAGAAAGACGAGTGCACATCCCCCCGATAGTTAAACGAGACAACTATGAATGCATCAGTCTAATAGGATCACCATTATAATACTTCCTATAGAACCAGGACTAAACCAAGTGGAGGTCTAGGTCTAAATACACACTAGCTCAAACAAGACAATAAGGATGTATTTTGCAATTATCTTTTCAAGGGGCCAACTATAAGAGAAAAAGAAATACAATTCAAATTCAAAATATAACACTTTTTGGGAACCCCATTATTAAATACAGTTGCAAAATGCCTTTTAAATGTAAAATCCCCAGTTATTATATATATATTATATATTATATTTCCTCCAAAGTCTTTACTTTTACAAACTCATTATTGCCTTTGACCCAATACAAAAAATTCCAAATAATTTTTCAGTATTACCATTTAACGGGGGAGAAGACGCCTTGAGGACAAATAGCCCCTCATTCTGTCCCACCGTGAGCGGGGGTTCGAACCCCTAATAATGAACTCTTGATTTATCCGTCCCCTTGTAACCATAAAGTGAATATATTTCCCCCATGGCTGTGATAGGCCCCTCCCCCCGTGCTTCACCTTCATCCACAAAACCAAACCTCCTCCGCCTCCGCCCCCCTTCCCAACCCAACCCCCAATTTACCATAAAACACTGAGTTTGCTTCTATATATCCGCAGGAAGCCAAACACAAAGACCAAATGTAAAGCGGAAGATGCAGGGTCCGGGGAGTGTGTGTGACGGATCACATTTGGTCAAACTGTCTTGTTTATTCATAATTGCAAAAAATTGTGGCATTCCTCCAGAGAAAATGATGGTAATATTCATCCAGATGCCCTCATATTGTTGATTTGTTTTTGTTATTTTTGTCTATTTACTCAGAGTCTTCCTGTTCACAGCATTTCCGCAGCATTGAAAAGTCAAAACCTTGTCCTGTCAACTGTATTCGGATATATATTTTGTACTAATCCGTAAATTTACTAAAATAAAAAAAATTTAAAAAACAATAATTTTTCTGACTTTGTATTTCCACAATCTGTCATAATTCTTATTTTACTTTAGTCCATCTCCAGACCTCTAAAGCAACATCAAATCAGACTTTGACCTATAGTAGTGGAGTTTGACTTTAGTCCCTCCCCCGGCCTCTACGGACTGCGCACGATCACCATTTCAGCTTTAACTGGTCAGTGAGTCGAGCTTGGGGAGTGGTTCAAACCTGTTCTTCTGGACTTTAGCTCACCCTTGCACCAGGTGAACACCAAAAACCTTGGAAGTGAACTCCACCTGGATAAACGAGAAGCTTCACCAACATCAACATTACTTTTGCAAAATTGACTGTACCATTGCTTCCAGCTAATATTAGATTTGTGTTGTGAGTTCTACTCTTCTCCCTGGTTTGGTCAATAAAGCTGAAAAAGACCAACCAATATCTTACTTAAAAAAAAATAAAAAAATGTAATGTCATTTTTAAGCCCAGTTCTATGATATAAAGTAATCAATGATTTTATTATTTTACCCCCCTTCGCCTCCTGCTTCTGCCCCTTCGCCTCCTGCTTCTGTAGAGCGCAGACGTGTTTTAACACTGCTCCCTCTTATCTGTTGCTTGCTCACTCTTATTCTTGTCGTGTGGAAAACTTTTCTTTCCTTTTTTTTGACC
>JAVQKC010114037.1:0-19636 GCA_036025475.1 Philypnodon macrostomus
AGCTTACCATCATCAGGTGTGACTGTAGAGTGAATGAATAATTCAAAATATGTAAAGCGTCTTTGAGTAGTTGTGAAAAGCGCTATATAAAATTGATGAATTATTATTATTATTATTACTGGTGCTGACCACTGCTGTTCAAACTTGTAACATGGAAAATTTGGAAAATGTATAGCATTAATCCTTGAAGAATTAATATGGTAAACTAGTCTTTGCAAGGCATACTCTCCTATACAAGTCAGTTAATGCAAACTTGAACTGTTCTTACAAATGAGCAGCAGAAGTAGGTCCACATGGAAACTCCTTGGGACAGAAAAAGGTCCCGGAAGATCATTTGAGCCTTTGCGGAGGTTGTGGATCATGAAGAATAACACTTTGGGATGAAAGGTGCTTATGGAAATGTGAGGACTAACACAAGGTTCCGGAGACACCGTTTACTCAGCCTGGCAGCATTAGAGGGACTCGGCCAGTGGTTCAACAAGACATGCACAAAGGAAAATGCACACACTATTTGATACTTTTAGTGATCTGAAAATGAGAAAGCAAGTGTGAAAAGCTGTGCAATGAGAACAAATCAATGTTACAGCATTAAATCTTTGCAGGGTGATCTCATTGCATTATGTAAGAGTGCTCGTGCCAGACAGTGAGACACTCAGGTGCATGGTGCGCAGCCTTACTTGGAAATAGTCTTTAAACTCAAACCACATAACAATCCCATCTTAACAGAGTCAGACCAAAGTGTTTTGACATAGCTTTAGATTAAAAAAACTTAGTGTCTGTCAGTACGGTGACTACTGGGCATTACATAATAGGGTTTAGGCAAAGAAGGAGTTAACACATATACAAAGAAAGCTACCTCAGTGTGACCCAGAGCTGGTGGGACCCCTCACATGGGGGCTGCAGCTCAGCTTTCAAATACAGTGACTTATTCCTGCAAATTGTGCCTTGGCCTAAACTTTTATGATTAGATGAAGATAAATTAGATGATTTAGAATCATACCAGCATAATGGGGGGTTAATTTTGATTTTCCTCTCATTACGAGTCTACCATTGCTGAATGGATTAGCAAAAAGGGAAATTGTGAAAATAAAGTGATAGTGAGAAAGCTTGGAAAAGTTTAGATATTTCCACCCAGAGTGGAAATGGTAATTCAAGATTTCTAAACAACAATGTTTAACTATGTGTTGGCCATGTGGCTCTGCAATCCATCCCAGGAACAGCACCTGACAAGATGCCAAGCTTTGTAGCTTTGAATGCAGCTACAAGTGGCATTAGAGGAGGTGTGTAACAACATGTAAACTGCTATTTAATAACTCAGAGGAATGATTGACCGTGACTCTGCACAACCACAGGTAGCAAGGGTTTTGTCAGTGTGAATCCACAGGAAGTGAGCTCTTCTTCTGTGGTACCCCTCATGTGGTGCCAGGCCCCACCACTGCAAACAGAGCCTGGGAAGACAGGAGTCTGCGTGTCTACTCCAATTCTCCAAACTGGGATCACTTAGCAGAGGAGAACCCATTAAGCCAGTCCTGGACTTTGGCTGACTCCCCAGCAGCCTAGGCCCCTCATCATGCAAAAACCCCACTCCTTCATCCCTCCATCCCCATCCCATTGCAATCCCATGTCCCCCCACATTATTTTTTACTCCTCCCGCCCCCCACCTCCTTGGCCTGCCAAGACGTATAGGCTTCTATGCAAAACTGCCTCCAAGGTAGTGTTTCTCTCCTGTGCCAGCAAAAATAAGACATTGTGCTCTCCCCTGGCTCCCTGCCGCATCTCTGCAACACTAGTCCTGGTGAATCACAGCAGACAGAGGGCTGCCAGATACTGCAGCCAACAGCTACACTCTTCCTCCTGCTTCAGAGAAAATCTATTTCATCCAAGACATTTAAACATAGAAGAATGCTATTTGAGTAATGTTCTTTCAGATAGCTTACTGTGTACATTGGCAGTGGCTGCTAGTGCTTTTTGATGGAGAGAGAAAATTGGACGATATTATAACTTGCTACGGCAGTACATAAAAAATCAAATTCAATCAAAAAACAAATTCTGGCACAGACATTAACTTGAGCCCTTTTGTGGGGACATGTCACTGAGTCATGAGTCATAACCACAAATTGTTACATAACAATCAAATGCTTGTCAGAAACCAGCACGTCCAAACCTCTAATCTACCAGAGATTCTGTCTATTGACAATATGTGGTATTTTTAGGTACTTTACAACTGTAGGTCATATTTCGTTTGGGTAATGTGAATATGTTACGTTGCTATGAGACACTACAGCCACATCTGTCACACATGACCCAATCTACTGTATTCTAGTCTCACACACATCTACATCTATAAATGTTCTCTTTGGTCTTCCTCTAAGCCTCCAGCCTGTAAATTCAGCATCCTTTTATACTATTCAATATTCATCCTTTGTACATGTCCAAAGCATGTCAATCTGTCATCTCCCCAGTACACCTAACATTCTTCTGATGAAACCTGCTGCATCTTCTCATTCATCTGGATGCCCCCTTCTACTATCTCCTCATTCACTTGGATGTCCCCCCTAAACCTGCTGCATCCACACACACATATTGAGCTCTCTCAGCCCAAAGACCTCATCCATCAGTGCTGGACACATCTATAGCCTGTCTGTCCTGGGAGTGGATCCCTCTATCATGTGGTTCTCCCTAAGGTTCCTCTTTTTCCCTTTTTCGTGAGTTTTTCCTTGCCACAATGGAGGGTCTAAGTACAAGGGATGTCCTGGGACAGTCCTTTTGTTTGTGTGTTTATTGTTTGTCTATTACTTTTGTTACTGTTTGCAATGACCTTGTTTATTGTTTACATACATCTCTTTTTTGAAGCCCTCTGAGGCAACTTTGTTGTGATATAGGGCTATACAAATAAAACTGATTTGAATTGAATTGATGTAACCATTCCAAATCCATCCTTGTCACCCCCAAAGATACCCTCAAAACACTGTCTCCTCCAGCTCTGTCTTGTCTCCTCATTGCTCTGTTGTAGCCATTGTAGCTAAATGCATGTGTACAAAATCTGTAGTCCTTTTAGGCTGACCAGCTGAGAAAACACGACACACATTTCGAAGTAAAGAACCTAAAAAAAACAGACAAGGAAAACAGAATTCCATCATGGCGTCCCCCGGCACCCATTCCATGTGGCCCGGAGCTGACATCACACCTACTCCTCATTTCATAATGTTCTGTGAGGGGAAGAATTTAGCATGCAGCACATCAGGAGGCCTGATTTATGACCAGTCGTAAATGCTAGCAGTGATCCAGGTCTGGGATGTTAGCTTAACCTTAAGTGGGAATACTCAGTGAAGAGCATCAGACGATAAGGTACAAGGGAAGAGCTTTGTTAATTCCAGTTCAGTGCCTTCCCAGAAATAAAGTCAGTATATGTGGGAGTCATTGCTATTTAGAAAGTTAGAGTTAATTCTCCGTATAGGCCCCCAGATGGTTGCTCAGTTTACATAACTCATCAACACTAAATGGTGACAGAATATTTTACAGCTATTCCAGAAACTACTATTTCTCCTTACAGGAAAAGAGCAATGTTTTTGAGTAATGCAGCTCAAATTGAGTAGACTATATGTAATTTTTTTGTGAATTGTTGTAAGTATTCCACATCTGCTGTACTGTCACCTGACTTCTGTTAAGCTCTGTCAATCTAGATTTGTCCTATGGCTGTTTTATCTGCTCCTTAAACTCCATTTCAAATATGTGAGACCACATGTATTTTTCTAGAATAAAAAAAGCATTAGGATGATGAAGATCTGAGGAGCTTGGTGTTAAAGCAAGGCCTTTTTTTGACTGGAGCTAATCGCAAGATATAGCAAACCCAGGGACATAACAAACATGCTACAAGCTAATCACCCCTAAAAGCCCTCATCCCATAATGCATTCTGTTTTCCTAATAGCTGTGGTGACGATGACCATCTCCCCGCTCATAAAAGTTTGTGTGGTCAGCCAGTGGTTGTAATAGCATGAGAGAGATGTTAACCATTATCCCTTATTAGTGCAAACAGGACTGGGTCTGTGATCTTTGCCTTTATGAAACACCCTATCAGACCTCAAAAACACATGCTACAACAAGCTCATTTCTTTGTGAGTCTAGCTAATTTGGACTGTGCTCAGATATAGTTTAGCTGTTTGTCGGATTATTCACTTTGCCTGCATGAGAGAGAAACCGCTATATTGTGTCGCCAGCTTCCACTCAATCTAAATGTGTTATGCTAACAGAATTTAGCTACCTAACCCTTTCAGTAGATTGTTCAGTAGTTTTCACGAGAGACTGAACAACAAGTTAGTTAAAGACAGTGTACTCAATCATGTTCTAAAAATTCAATTTGAATTATCTTAAAGTATCTGCCAGTAAACATACTAAACAGTGTCCAGGATTAAGCTAACTAGAGACAGGGAACAAATGCCTTGCAGCTTACTAGCCCACCATCCTTCTGCTAAACCAAACCCTAGTTGGAGTTAATTTAGCATCTCCAGTGTTTAACAATGCGACTTGTTTTCTCTAAGATCTGGAAGATTAACAAAGACCAGGCTTGAGGAATAAAAAAAGTTAAGAAAAGCCAGAAGAGTTCCCATCACATTTCCATGAACTGCTTTCATTCACGTTGTGGCACACATTTGTTCAGCAGGAGAAGTGTTAATTTTTCAGATTGTTATTTAGATTTAGCTGTTTTGTGCCAACTACAACACACATGGGAAACAGTTAAACTCAAAATGAGGAAATGACCAAGCCAGATTAATAGAATTCCACGGCCAGGGACATTTATCACTGCATGGAGAATATATAAACACAGATTTGGACTATAGTCTGTGGCCAGAGCTTGCAGACAGAGAGTAGCCAAAAGGTTTGTGGGGCACGATGAGGAAATAACTCCTTAGAGGAACTGTTATATTTCTCTTTGGCAGTTCTTGACCTTGGTAATACAAGACAGGGAACAAAAATATGAAGTGTACTTTTCAAATATTTGGAAGGAAAGCCATGAAGGTTTTGAGTTGACATTTTCTTTTTGTTTGGCTTGAAATTTGAAATCCCTTGAATACTGCTGTTAACCGCTGCATGTCAGCTACAAATATAATGGAATAGCTCAAAATATGATACATCTGATAGGAGCTTAGGGTATTCTGAGCATGACAAAACACAACCAATAAAGAGAAACATTAAGACCGTTTCTGGATAAGATCCCTTTCAGATATCGCTGGGAAGCTATCCATACCACATTTTTGACTCCGTGCTAATGTAGTGGTGCTGTGGGTCAGTGCAACATTAAGCATGCATGATAGAGAAAAGTTCTCTCAAATGAATGTGATGCGACAAAACATGTTTAAATCCAGGCTACGGGCCAAAACAATCAGCCCGAATAGCAAATAGAGTGGTGGTGGATGCAGGGTAAATGGACCAAGGCGGGACAAATATGGAGAAGTGAAATCCAAAAAGCCAGCGGGGATCCTGGGAGTTGAAGGAGCGTTTCCTCTGAGTGGAGATCAAGGCCTGGTGGCAGCACTCATGTGGAGCCACCTGTTTAATGGTGCTTAACATGCGGTGCAAAATACACAAACATGCTTCACACATGAACGCACTCACCCTCATCATATACTGTATAGTGCACTCATTTGTTCGTATCTACACAACATACATACACACACACACTCGTTGACCTCCTGGGTGCTGCGCTGTACTTTGAGCTTCGGTATGTACTGCCAAGTCACACAGCTTGAGCAGCAGGGAGGTCCAGAAGCCCACAGGGAGATGGTACGTGACAGAGAGCAGGGCCTGTATGAGCGTGGATGTCAGGTCTGTGGGGCTGAAGGGGAGGGTTTTCCAGAGCATAGACGTATATACATTTAGATGATGATGAGTGGCAGTGTTTAGAAGATTCGCATGGAACAGCAAAGACAACACAATGAGACAGAGGACACAACATCTGATACCCATATGCCCGTTTGGCTTTAACCAATTTAATCAGGTTTGTGGCTTTCTGAAGTTAAGTAGCTGCATCTAAAACAAAAGAATACAACAGTGCTTGAGTCTCTCTGTCTGTATTTATGTGAGAGTGCTGAATGCACAAGTGTATACAAAGTGGCTCCACCACAATCAGTACTGAAGAAATCGAGGGCATACACGCTCCACACTGCATCTCGAGCTCGCGCCAAATTCTGAAAGTGATTTTCTCACCGTGTCTTAGAGGAAATGATTCATTACACTGTGGCCTAGTTGGGATCACTCTGACATGGAATAGGAAGCAGCACTCACCCGGGGCTGCAGCGTTTGGAGCATACTCAGAGACTAAGGAAAGAGATGGAAGGGAGCCATGAAGGCCGTGACGGAGAGGAGGATCAGAATAGGAATGGTGAAGTCAACAGTACAACAGCTCCCAGACAGGCTCATCTTTCCCAGAACACAAGAGCATTCAGCACTGAAGAGAATAATGCAATGTACTGACTCTGAGGTCATCTTGAACACATCTCCTGTCTAACAAAGCACACTTGCAAAACATATGCCACAACAATACACTGCAGATACATAAATTCAGGCCCGAGTTAAGATTAGACTTGGAAAACTAACCACTAACTGCATAATGATAGACTCCAGTATTATAACAATAATACATTATTTATTTTGTTTTGTCTTTTCAACTGAAACCAATTTATATTAGCTGGTGTTCAACTTTGTACTGCTTTACTAATTATAATAGGTCCGCAAATCAATTAGTATCAATCACTGTCTGTTTGCTCACAATATATAGGGCCAGGCCATTTCAATTAGACATCAGATTACATAGCTTTCAATTGTAGTTATAATTACGAATGTACTGACTTTGGAGTTGGTCCTCCAGAGCCCTAACGGAAAGCTATGTAGACTAATATTGGCTAATAGATTCTAGTTCGGAATTCATAATGGTTGTATCGACCATTCCGAGGGCTCCTTTCCTCTGAAAGCATGTGATTGGTTAAACATTTAAAACAAAAACCATTATAATAAAGCCCACAGAGGACCTCAAAGTCTCTCAGACAACTTCTGTTAAACTGTACTATTGTCTGAGTAATATAGTGAAGGTAAAATCAGGTACTGCCACAGTTATTGCATCTGTCTGGACAACACCTATTTCATAAGATTCAGATTGACAGTTAAGGATTATACAAAATATTACATGGAGCATCGGACTTAAATGTGGATTGTACAACATTGTTTTAACTGGAAACGGGAGTAGTGAGGATTTACTTAGAGTTAGCCAAGGAGGACAACAGAGAGAGTAAAGAAGATCCAGAACTTGGATCATAAGAAAAGCCTCATCACTCATCTCCCATAAGTGACACTGAGAGGCAAAGTAAAATGAATGAAAACCCATGCACAGAGCACTATAGAGGTCCTGTGGTCATGCCATTTAGTCCAGGCTTGTAAGCAGCAAATTGTGAATTCGATCAATTTCAGGGAGTCCTTCTAGACCGCACTGCATTTGAGAATATGCCTTTGTGCTCCTGGCTACAACTATCATCTTGTAAAGCCTTATATTGATTTGTTGCTTACATTAGTTAGACCAGTGTAAAAGTACCTCAAAAACCACAAAACGTGTCCAATGGCAGGATTGTGGGCGCATTCCCTTTATGGATGCAGACCAGAGTTTGTAATTTGCATGTTGTTTGTCACTACAAGACACGGAAGTCACACTGCCAGATGTATAACGGACTGTTTTTGAAAACTGAAGGAGGATTTGCTGAAATAATATAATAATTTATTACAATTTATAAATGTCAGCTGCACTACCAGTCAGTCAAGTATCCCAGATTTGGATATAAACACACACAGGGAACCCCACACCGACATATGACCCTCATCAGCACCAGTAGTCCCATGACGTCACTGTCACATAATCTGTTCTAGTACTCCATCCCTCTCTTTCTTTCTTTGTCTGCCTGTCAGGCCATGCACAGCTCACAGCTATTGAAGTGGACTTTTTTATTTCATGTACATGATTATAGCCTCGACTGCAGATATTACAGACTACTATGCAGCTGGATATTGGGTTTATATATATAGACTGTATATTTGACAGACAGTTGGAGTCTTCATCTTGAACTGGTTTATTAAAGGAAAACCATGTGGTGCTTTGAACAGGACATCTGCTTTTTTTACTGTTTTAAAGTTAAAGTGAGAAGTAATAAGGCAGTAGGATATTTTAAGAACATGCTGGTGAGAGAACCCAAACAATCCAATTTATTTGTGTTTGATTTTTCATTTTTTCATATGTTCACAGTATATTTACATTACTGTGAAAAAAAGTACTCCAGCCAGGACCATAGTCAATACTGCTGCTTAGAGGAGCAGCCATTTGCTGTGCCTCGAGATACAACTATACACTGAGCAGATTAGCTTTACCAGGCTAACTCATAAACAACAACCACATGCTGCAAAGTATAATACAAAACATGATCATAACACAGGCATTAGTGAGAAACATGTGACCCAGCAATAACCATCTGTGTTGTTACCTTTTACACCTATCTATATGCTTCTACACTTCATGAAAAAAAAAAACTATCATATGGGCATCTCTGCTAAGACTGCTGTCCTGGCAACCCAGACCCAGAAAAGCCTTAGAAGAGTGTGTGGTAACTTTTAAATCTGTAATTTAAACTTGGGTAGATTTGAATAAAATGAATAACTTTTATAAGGTGCCACTGAAAGGCAATAAAACTTGATGATTATGTAGTAAAATGGTGGTTACCCTGGGTGTTTCCCAGAATCTAGAAGTTAATTTATTCCTTTAATTTCAGCAGAATAATTACTCTAAAAGCCCTGTGTGTGCACATGACTTAGCAATGTAAACTGCTTTCAAGATTATTACTAAAACATTCAAAAAATCTTCAGTAATTTCTCAAGTAGCTTTATCTCTGCATGATAATTAATGCATTTTTGCTGTGGCCAATCAGACGCAGACACACAGCCAAGTCCAAGCCGTCCTGATCTGTCCTAAATCTGTCCTAAATCTGTCCTTCGTGTTTATTATGCATCATGTTGTTTCCTGTTACTGATAGCTGCATCGTGGTAAACCACAAGGAAATGCTTCTTGCACAAATCAAGAAATGAACCGAGGCGATGAGAGAAAGTTCTTAATCAATGAAACAAAGTCTCCCTAAACAAACCCCTTCACTGAGCAGCACTGCAAAAAACACATTCTGATGTTTCTCAGCAGAAATCTAACTTGGTGACAATGTTCAGTAAGCAACTAGATACTAGAGTTCGCATTCGAACCATGCCCGAGAACGATATATGGGCTCAATCAACTGAAGTACACCACAGTCGGTAACTAGATTCTCTTACGCTATAATTCGCTTATTTCTGGTAATAGTAGTCATAGTAGTAGTAGAGTAGATTTTTATTGTAATTATGAATTCACTCCACAGTCACACACTGGTGGTGAAAAGTTTCCAAGAGCATACAGAAGGTGGGAATTGAACCACCAACTTCATGGTTAGTGGACGACTTGTAATATTTGTTGCGTACCTTTTTATATAATCATTTTAAACTAACAGTGCTTTTACCTGAATACAGATTTGGAGTTATTATTTCACTTCTGCTGGAGAGGTGAGGTAAGGTGAAGAGAGCTGGCTTACTGTATCTGCTCTTTTTGTGTAAACTGCAAGGCATAATCTGGAAAACAGGGAGGAGAGGAGAGGGTGATATATCTCAGTTCAAAAAGGGGATCTGGAGCTGCTCATTGGGGAGTTTAGCACAAATAGACCTGCATGAGAACAAAGCTCTTGAGAGTAAAATACATGGCTCAACACAGTGGTAGTTTGTCACAATTAAACTCATGTAAACATATGATGTGTAACCACAACAGCAAATCTATCAGCCTGTTGTCTTAGCGTCGCCAGACCATGTTCTCAACTGAAATATCACTGTAGCATGAGCCCACAGTAAATCCAGGTGCACATCCAGGTGGAGTCCCCACACTGTGAAAAAGAGCACTAATTTTAAAATAACAGGGGCTTCATGCACAACAGAAATACATCAGATTTAAAGAACGTGATGACCATACCGTTACTTGAGAAAAGTAGTAGTGCCAGAGGTAAACCACATTTCACTAAATAGAAGTTTGGCAGTTCACACCACGCTCAAATCCAGTTCATACTGTTGTTGTGTCCCATTGGGTCACTGGGTATCATCACACCAGGTCTTCCTCAGTGGCCAGCCCCTGAAACCTTGCTGCTCCTACGGGGTCTCTCCACAGGGACGTGATGGTGATGTCCAGTGGGGCTTTGTGGGCATTGGAAGAGGTGTGACGTTCCTTGGACATACACAAGTGTCTCTTACACTGGTGTATAAATGCGTATTCAAATGTTATGAATGTTAATGGAGTTACAAAAATGCTCTTAAATTTGTGTGTAATTTGCAGCAAAACACAACTACTACTAAAGTACCACGACTATTTTGCAAATTTAAAGACAACTCCTATAAGTATAGAAAATATCCTAAGAAATTCAGAGATTGTCCACTGACACTGAGAAGGTGAAGCTAAAGGCTAATGAAAAAGATCAAATTTCTTCCTGTGGGCCACTGGGGGTCACGAAGGAGCTGACCTCTAACCAGCTGCAGATGAGCCTGAGTAGGACACCTTGGTGGGAGCGCAGGAAGTGGCCCGGGCACCTACATGTTTGCACAGAGAGAGAGGGGTGTCTTGGCCCTTAGTAACAATCATGCTGTTTTCCTGTTTTCTTTCCCGGAGTGTATGTTTCAAGTTATCAGGGCAGATGAAACCCAAGGGAGGACATTCCTCTCAAACACTATTCCACACTGTGGGGACGGGGCAGATAATTAGACACATATATTAGGCCAATATCATTATGTCAGTTTTATCAATGAAGGTGATTTAGAACTACTGTTGGTGAAGGTTTGGAATGAACGTTGTTATGGTTGCTATGGTTGCAACTTTAAACATGGTGTCATTTTGTGTATTGTGTTAGCTGCCGTAATCTACATAAACTACTAAGGACCTTAGGCGGGTACACCAAATGAAATGTCAATGCTAACACTTGAGACATGCACTTAAAGTATTATTATTTTGTAGTTTTTTTGTGGTTAATAACAGTGATCAATAATTGAATTAATTTAACTACAGGTATTAAAGAAATCAATTATGCAATCAATTCATCAAATTAATTTCTACACGCTGACTGCAGGGTTATTCATGGCCACAGATAACTTATATGAGCCACATGCATATCGGAATCTGTCAGGAACCTTTGGCGGGCGACAGTGATGTTAGAGGCCAGTAGGTGGCAGCCTTCTCGGGGAACACCTGTGCCTCTGAATGACAGGTTTGCAGATTACATGGTCCAGATCATTTCATGCGGCGGTAATATGATGATACATGACACTGTGATTACGGCGCCGTCCTGCAGTAAACAAGCAGCCTCCATACAGACTCACAATGAAGCAAGCCACAACAATTTAAAAAATATTTTCTCATTTCATGGTAAACCAATTTATAGAGGCTTGTATGTGTAAAATTGATAATGGCATGTTGGGGAAAAAGCCCTGGCTCGCTCTGGTCCATGTCTGCCTCCCATCACAATAGCCAGGCAGTGATCAGGCTTTAAATTGCCCTTCCCGCAGCGCACGACATGAGCAGTCTGTCTGACTGGCTGTCAGGCGGCTCTGGCTGCAGTAGAGCATTGCATTCATATTGCTGATTTTATCACGCGCCCCTCCATTGTTGTTTGTCTTTGGTCCGTGGCTTTCATTTCCCTCTCAGATGTATCCTTATTATTAAGGAAATAGAGCTAGACACATAAATTCAACCAAAGAAGTAGTTTTCCTAGAATGTGTTTCACAATATTTTCACAGAATTATTATTTAACAACTCTCTTCACTTTACTGAACGCACATTGCCCTGTGTTTTCTCCATGTCAACGAGCAACAGTTTGTGAACGCAGCGCTAAACGCTGATTGGTCCGCGGAGGTGGGTGTTTCCGCGTTCCCAAAAGAGCTGACAGCAGAAGCACAAATTGCGAGAGGAGCCTGTTGCGACTCCTCGTCCATTCATCCCAGAAAGATCAGCTGTGCACAGAGAAGAAAGATGCCGTATATGCTCATCAGCACGCAGATCCGACTGGTGCGTATCACTCATGTGCACAATGACGAGACATGATTTGAGAAGATGAAGATGTGCTTGAATATGAAATATCGGGGCTTTATTGGGACTTACTGCTGGGCGATGCGTATTTTACAATTTCATTTGGAATTTGTTCGTATCTGTTGTTCATATATTCTTTAGACTGAAGAATAAAAAAGTCAACAACCCACTGTCTTGGCCAGGAGGCAGCGTGTTGTCCAAAATGAAAACCACATGTCAGACTGCTGTTGCGCATGGTTATTGAGAATTTGAAGCACAGGTTATCCCAACAAGCTAATTCTATAACCTCAGACTATAGGATGATCTATTTATAGGCTCCCCCATTATTAGAGATTAGCCCTGCACCTGCCAGAGGGCTGCATGTGCAGTCAGTGACAAACGAATATTGTCAGAGCATCTGAAAGTCAAGGGCCTAGTATGCATGGCTAATGTGCCAAATTGCTGTCTTTCAGGAAAACGGTCCAACAAATGTTGGAGATGAATATTCTGATCCAGATGTTATGAATTACCTGGTAGCAAGAAAAACAACCATGCTGGGAAACAATTTGTAAGTATTAAGCCTATGTCTGGTGATGCTGCAGAGGTAAAAACCAAAAAAACTATACATTTGTAGTTACTTATTATCTTTAAACTCACCATAGCAGGCCTAAGATTAAATCGTTTTTATACAAGTCCACTCCCACAGAGATGGACTTCCAGGTACACTGTAAACACGCTCAGATACTTTTATATTTCCTTCTTTAGACACTCCAGTGCTCCTTTGTTTTTGGTCCTCACTGTGTATATATTGTCAACAGAGCTCAGAGCAGGTCATGTGAAGGAGAAAAATGGAGGAAGGATGCTGCTTTGCAGATTTAGAGTAAACCCTTCAAGCTGATGGAAGACAGATTGTATGTGTTGTCATTGGCAATCTGATTCAAATGCTGCTGGGAAATGGACCAAGGTGTGGAAGGAAGTGAACAAGCACCAGAACAATTAACAGCATTGTGTGTTCCAAACAAAGCCTGAAAGACAGAATGTGTGTGCACAGTACAATGACTTTGTGTTTCTGCTCCTTTAGTTCTGAGTACCATGTGGATGACCCACCTCGTCTGGTGCTGGACAAGCTGGAAAAAATTGGTTTCCGACTGTTGACGATGACTGGAGTGGGACAGACACTTGTGTGGTGCCTACAAAAGGAGACGGAGTGATTCAAATGTATATTCATATTGACTGTCTCAGTGCCTTCAGTGGGTAATTAATCATCAGCATTAAATGATTTGCATCAATTACCAGCAGCTCCAGTGCAGACAAGGAGTAATACTGTTTTTAGTAACTGAGATTATGCAACATATTTGAGCTTACAGTGTCTATACTACAGGTGACTGTATACCCTTGTTTAAGTGTGTATGAACAAACATACTGGTTTTAACATAGAGGCTCACTTCCATTGTTGTGCCAGCATGTTAAGTGTATCATGTGTTTGTGATTACATGATGTAATGGCATGGATTGTTTGTGTATGTATTAAATGAAAACAATTTGCAGTCGTTTTATTTATCAGAAACACTATATAGCCTCCTGATAATCCAATAAGCAGTTTTATAAACACGCAGCATCTCTTTCACAGAGATGACTGGGTAGCACTGCAAGCACTTAAGTCCAGGAGTATTTTAGAGCCAAAATCTCTGGGTGGTTTCATTTCAGTCCCAGGTCTGCCAGTTCACGTCTGGGGCCAGCCTGGATCACATGCAAACGGAGAGGGTCTGGTGCCTCACACATGACCTTACATCAGCCTGTGAGGGTAAGATCAAATAAGGTGATTGCAATAGCTCATATTTAGTGTTTGGTAACGGCAATGTAAAGAATCACCAGATGAAGAGGACACTGGGCTGCACAGTATATGGAATATATTATATAAAATTGGTTTTACAAACAAAACCAAGTCAGGACTAAATCAAGACTAACTTAAGGACTGTTAGGATTAGACAATTGTTTTGAGTATAAGGTTTAGTGTATTGAGATGTGGATATTGTGTTATATGTGATATATATATATATTGTGCAGTCCTATAAGAAAGATTCCAATCATGTGCTGTAATTGTTTGTGGGTCCACATGACTGACAGGCTCATCCTCCCATTCTTGTTTGCATGCAGCACAAGCCACTCTAGGCTGTGTAGGGCAGGGTTAGTGGTGAATGTGTTTCCTGTAATTGCATTTCCTCTGTTGTCATTTGGACGTAGTTTGTGTTTCTGGCATTTTTTTGTTTTTTACATTGCCGGGATATGAAAGGCGTAAACAAAAGCATGTGATGAGGGGATTTTGCAGGAGGAGGAGAGCAGCAGATGTCTCTCTCCACACCACCCTGATCTACAGCTGGACATTGTGTAACAAGGCCACAGCAACGCAGCACAGCCATGGCAGAGAGATGGATGGAAGGCCAGGCTGGATGTTGCAAATATGCCGGGTTCCCCTTTAAAAACAAATTCTGAGCACACACAAGCTTGCAAACGGAGCATTACACCATTGCCCCTAGGAGGCAGGCAAGACTATTCAATCTGCACTACGTGGTAGCGTGCAACTGAAAGAGAATAAATAATGTGCTATGTCTTCTCAGTATAACGGACGTTTAACAATAAATAAAAAATAAATTGAGATCACTATCAATACAAATAGAAAAATGCAGTATGTGAAGTAAGCTACAGTCATCAGTTTTCATCTTGAAAACCTTGCAGGAGCCTTCATTTCAAACCAGGGAGACATTTTTTTGCTATATACATATATAAGTTACACGTTTTACAAAAAATCCATGCAAATATTCCAGTCATACAGTAACCTCACACACAATATGGACTTCACGGTTGAATGTAAAGCAGTGCGATCGTGCCGTCTACAAGGCCTCTTTAGTCTGAGTAGGACATTAGATATATTGTATACAAACCCAAAAGAACAATCATCCAAACCACTGGATCTATAATGGAGGGCCTCACTTTTCATCACATGAGGCCACAAGAATCCCCATGTCTACCTAATCCTGCCATCTCTGATTACTGCTTTAACATGGGGTGAAATGATTTCCACATATTCACATTGCATGGTCTGTGGTTTGGATTGCCACAACACCCATCCAATTACAGTGTTACTGAATTGGTAAGTAGCAGAAAGAAGTGATTTTTACATTAAAGTCTGTAGAGGGCTGTTATATTGACTTAAATGTATGGGTTGTTACTAACAGGCTAACCAGTGATATTATTGTTGGGAACTTTTACTTCAGCAATATTATTACTTGTATTACATGAGTAGATTTTGAGTACTTCTTCCACCTGTGCTGTATTCCTACCTCTGAGAAATGAGCCTCAACCTGTCTCCTGCCAAAGCTCTTCTCTGCAGTGCATTTCCCTCCATCTGTCCTCCTTCATCTCAATAAAAATACAAAAAAGAATTAAAACTCATGAAAAACATTTATTATTATTAACATGTTTGCGCTTACAATAATGAACAGAAAATAACAAAACACAGAACACGGCTTTGTGAAAGGGAAATACATGTGGGTAGTTGCCATGCTAGGACCTTGCATCTTCTTCATCCTCCTTTTGCATTTGTTCTATGAGTTTCTGACGCTCGGCAGCTTGTCTCATTCTCATCATCACAATGCTTTCGTAGTCACGCTCTATTGTCAGGGAGTTCTGCAGGAGACACAGGGATACAAAGTTAGTTTTAAGGATCGTCTGGAATTATGACTCACAGACCCAAGTTCAGATGAAAGAGACTGTAGAAACCACCAGATTTATTACAGATCACATGTGTAAGGTTGCATGGCCATGGGTTGTTACAGATTAGATACAGGAATAGTTTTGGAGGGGGGCATCATCTGCTGAAGGCGCTCCACGGTATCTATAGCAACCTACCAACCCTGCCCGCCTGTTCTCAAAACTTTAGTGGCCTTGAGAGATAAAGCCTTGAGTGCAACAGACTTTATGCATTGTACTCCAATTTCAGAAGCTCCTTCACAATTTCAGAAGCACCTACAGGGCTCCAGACTGGGACCAAATATTTGTCCCATTTTATGAGTCTGTGCGAGTAGTTTTTCCCACCTGCTCATGCATGTGCGACCAGAAAATTATTCTAAAACAAGATATTTCTTTTAATTCACTCAGAGAGTCAAACTTGTTTTCTTTCTACCACGGCGTTTCATTACTTCTCTTCCTGTCCGTGTAGGCTAGCCTCTGCCCCATAGAGTTTAAAAAGGGAGAATACACAATTTCATAAGTATTTCAGATTACTTTTTGTGACTTATTATTGAGGACCATGGCTGACAAAACAATAAATCAATCAATCAATAATTTACACCTTATTACCCCCCCCCCCCGACTAATTTGCATACAGAAATAATACATTGAATATATATATTTTTAAAAAAAAACATTATAAAAAATAAATAAATATTTTTAATCTATTAATTATTTATGAATTTCCGTATATGCAAATTAGTCTTTGAAGGGCAGGCTAAATACAGAACCATGCAAATTATTGATTTATTTATTGATTTAATTATTTATTTATTGTTTTGTCAGCCATGGTCCTACATAATAAGTCACAAAAAGTAATCTGAAATTGTGTGCGCGATTTGAGCATGCGTCTGGAATTGTGTGGTGCACGCCTCTGAAATTTGTGTAAGTGTTTTGCCCTTAAGGGCCACCGTAGACCTCAATTGACACACAGCACAATACAGCAACTGTGGTAAATACACACATAACTGGTAAATAATAAAAGGCTTGTGTTATGCAAGCGTGTAACCCCATCAATATCCATGGAAAATGTTCAATGAAATATTACATAAACACGGATTTGTCTGTGCTTTGAGGAGCCTATGGAGTAAATGACACCCCCACGTCTCTGTCTGCTGCCTGATTGCTTTCACAACCAGACTATGGGAGACTGGATCAGCCGCCTACATATGCTCTCATCTTGCTTACAATCACCATGACAGCTGGGAGAAGGAGAGTAAGGAAGCAGCACGCAAAGCAACAGTGACAGGGTAATTCCATGGCCTGAGGTCACTAAACCCCAAAATGTGGGTAAGGATTAGGTCTGGCAGTCACCCGGCCTCTCACTATGTGTGTGATTGCTTTGAAGGGCCTAGGCTTGGATGATGCTGGCTAGAGATCCCCTTACTCTGGAGGGTGCCTGAGAGGGCAGCCACTGGGTAATGACTAATCAAGCAGGGAGGAAGACAGGCCAAAGTATGACAAACAGAGGGTCAATCGCCATATAAAATCTGAACATAAACGTTCTGATGACGTGAAAGTGTTAGTGGGACTGATAATAATGAATAATACAAACTACGCAAAAATGCGTAAAAGTAACTGGTGAGCTAGTAAATCCAAAATTGCCTGTAAGGAAAATTTCTAGAACTAAGGTGGCAGTGATAGGCTCCAACGACCCGACCTTTAATAGGAATATTAACTGGAAGAGATCAATATATAGTAGTTGATGTAGTAAAAGTGATACAAATATTTCCATTGTTCTTGGCATAACAAAACAGTACTGAGCAAATATTCAGCAGCCCTAACACAAACAATCACAGATTACAGAGTTGTCACTATACATTTTATTAAGTTTATAATCAGGACGTCTTTCAAGGCCAAGAAAGTGTCTCTAACAAGGGATCCATTAGAGACTTGGCACGAGGAACGGGAAGACAGAGAAGTCTGGATACAGGAAAGGTGATCGGCGAGAGGCAATCTGCATCTGGAAAACATCACAGGGGACTCCAGCATCCATGTGCACAGAAGAGAGTGGTGTGAGGAAACAGTGAGGAGATGTTGGCCCTCTTTCTTTAACTCCCGCCCCCCTCCCTCTCCCTCCCTCCTGCTATTATCATTCCAGTAATGTGAGCTCAAGTCCTTTTCTGACACGCAACTATGAAATATCACGCGAACGCTATTAGGTACGTAAATAAACAATTCTTGTATCTTAACAAAATGCTAGTCTACAGTAAGTGGGAGCCCTTTGACTGTTCTGCACACACTGAGCTCTTCTCTACTCTCTACTGGTGACCCTGGGGCAGTGCATCTTCAGCTCTTAGCCTGACTACACAGACAGGACGAACAGGAATTCTGACCATTAACAGGTGCTTTACAGATAATGACGCACTGCTCTCCTGGACGAAGCTGAACGTTTCCTTGCCTGCAGTGCTATCTTATAATGTACATGTTTAGCCACTTCATCACAGTAACTAAACATTTGTTTGTGTATACATGTATGCATTTGAGTGTATGTGTGCTTTAGAAACCCAGGAGGGCCCGGGGTGAGTAAGAAACCGCAGAACAAAAACAATGGCCCCCCAATGCAGACTAGGAGGGGTGGTGGGATTACAAGGCCACCGCAGAGGCAGGATAGTAGTAAAACATGCACGCATAAACATTGACATGAGCAAATGGCTGAGCTTCTAAAACGCACACCCTGATCCGACCCCAGGCCAGCAATGACATCATAAATACCACCAGTGCAGTGAGTCAAAGAGCTCCTCGCGGCACAGGTGGCCATGGCTGTGTGTTCTCCCCGGCACAAGTGGTCAGATCAGCTGCATGTTACACCACTGTTTTATGTGAGAGATCTGGACAAGAGTGTGTGGGCAACTGAGGAACATGAGGATTTGAGGGATGAGGCAGCCACAAAAAAAATAAAATATATATATATATGTGTATCTATGTGTGTGTGTGTGTGTGTGTATAATACATATATAATATATATACCATATATATGATATATGCTCATATATTTTTTTAATTTAATTTTTTTTTTCATAGTATACTAAGAAAAGTTAATGTAACCTAAATTGATTCTACTTTGAATGGTACAGTGGTATCAGGACATGCCAGGAATACATGAAACCCATATAAGCCCATTTCATACTTACACTGCTATCGACCTTCCCCACAATTGTAGCCTGATGGTAAAAAGCTAAAGTGCTTTACTTGTCATTATAAAACGAGGTCCACGCCCCCACACCAAAGTGTATATCGGAGAAACGGCCCCATTCGTTTGCCCCAACTACTATGGCACCAACGGGCACCTTAATCGGACATTGTGTGATTTCTAAGGGTTTTTATATTGTTAACAAGCAATTAAGAGGCTCCACCCCCAAACCATCTATCTGACTTTTTTATGTTTGTGAAGGATGTTTTTTGTCAAATTTAGTTAATTTCCCTAAAACGACATTCTTCTTTCTGTCTATAGGGGTGCTACAGAGGTAACTGGCATCATACTGGTCAGATGTGTTCAGGGCCGGGGGGTAATTAGATTTAGGTTTGAGCTTAATAGGGCAAAATATGTGCAAGTTAGAGGCTGTCAAATATACCTGACCTCCCAATTTCAATCCAAAATGGCCGACTTCCTGTTTGTTGTAGGGTGGGGTCATAATAATATTTTATGTTGTTGTACCCGACATAAAATGTCGGAGAAAAAAAGTGGAGAACAAGGCC
>JAVQKC010114041.1:0-13189 GCA_036025475.1 Philypnodon macrostomus
CTAATCTCGCCTCTCTGATCTAGCGGTGGTATTTGTTACTTAAACGCTCTCGGCGGTCGGATAAAACTACCTAAACAGCCTACAAGACACGTCACAGTAACATCACGTGACGCTTCCGATGAAGACTACAGAAAGTAGTCGAAACATGTAAAGCAGGTAAACAAAAGCTCTCTGTCTCAAAAAAAGAACCTTGAAAACAGTTAAACTTAAGAAGACAGTATGAATTTTCACCAAAGGTGTAGTAATAAGTATAGGTTTTACGAGAGTAATTCTGAGCAAACAATGAAAGCACTAGGGTGGTCAAGAACATTTCTGTAAGGAAAAAAAACAGCCAAATTGCTATCTGTTATCAATTTATGTACATTAAGATAAGAAAGCCTTTATTTGTCTCACAATAAGGAAATAAACCATCAATGTGAGGTACATTCACTAATGTTTCCTAACTAGACACTGACATTACCTACATGTAGCAGAGTGGTTGTCATTTGACAAAACCATCTCATATTTTGTAATATTTTGTGGTTAATGTCCCCATTTAAAATGCATTATGGTCTTGCCTCCAGTTACCTCCATTCCAGAATTTAGAACACTCTGGGTGTATATTGTATTTTGTATGGCTTGCGAATCACAGAAAACTCTTGACATCTACATTTGTTCATTAATTGCTTACCCTTAATTTAATGAAAATGCCATTAAGGGTAATGCCATATTAAATGATCTCTCAATGCTAAATGCTTGTCTAAAACTGTCTCTGGCTGATACTATCACGTGATACAGGCTTCAGCGTGGCTCTTTTTGCTGTTGTTAACATGAATGGTGCTGCTGCTGAGGCGCTGAATACAGCTCTTATCCAGGTGCTTTTCATTCTCAACACAGGCCTATCTCACGCTTTCAAATGCCCATCACAAGTGAAATGATTCGCCGGTTGCCTCTGAAATGGTGCAATATTCACTTTGTAATAACTGAACATTCAGCGGGACATTGGCTCCAAACAGTCAGATTGTATAGTGCAACAGAATGTACTTGATCTCTGCTATTCAACACTTTACTTGTCTGTACAGAAAATGAGTGTCACATCAATGGGCTTTGGCACAATGTGACATAACTCAACATTACATAACCATTTTTCTACGGTCTCCAGACAAAATGTTTAGAATCAATGTATTTCTGTTTGTTGTGTACATTTTCTTGCAAGATGGAGTCTATTTACATTAATCAAAGTACTATTCTTACTTTAGTATTCCATATATAATTTTGTATTCCATATATAATTTTGTACACAAACAGGATCTTATTATCTACCTTAGTGTCTCCATACTATGTGGCCAAAATGTGGCCCACAGAGCATTTTTTTGTGGCCCACAGGTTTACCTCTTTGTTGGCCAAAATTGTCTTATTACTGCATGTGAATCTACATAATCCAAATAAAACAAAGCATTCATTGTGTGACAGGAAATGTGTTTATAATAGAGAGGGACACTAAGCAATTTTGGTGAAGTGAAATCAGTCACCTCAGAAAGTGCCTCTCCTCTGTATTCATTTTTTACAATGTAACCCTAACCCTAACCCAGACCAATAGTGCACAAGATTTACTTTGGTTCAACGCCTGGCTTCTACAAACTACAGACCTACTTTACATCATAGAACAGGGTCAGGTAGGCATTAATATATCGGCGGAACAAGAGTTTCTACGTAATCCTATGTGTAAACTAAAAAAAAACTTTTTCACCCAGGTACATATCATAAAGATGCAGAACTGGATTGATTTTGATACTTCTACAATGAATATTAAGTAATTAATTGATTAATGATTGATTAACTAAAGCTGTGAATGCAATAACTCAAAACGTCTTTGCTGGATATTTTTCAACTCTTCTAGACAGTTACATATCAGATCATATCATATCAAGACACCGATTGAGTTTGGTACTTCTACGATTAATAATGCATAATGAAATAACTAATTAATTCCCTGAAGCACTTTAATTGAGCCATTAATCCTCCTGAACATAAACAAAATCACATGAATTTTGGCACAGTGATCCAGGCTAGTATATATTTAATGTACATAGGCAAATTACAAAGGTCAACTAAAGAATGCCTCTATAGCGCCCCCATGTTTTTGACCCCTATGGGACTCTGGACACACTTACTTTACCAGAAAACAATGAAACTTGGTACAGCGTTTCTCCATATTGTCCCCAACATAAAATATTATTTTGGCCCCACCCTACAACAAACAGGAAGTTGGTCATTTTGGATTGAAAATGGGAAGTCAGGTATATTTGACAGCCTCTAACTTAATTACCCCCCGGCCCTGAACACATCTGACCAATATGGCAGTTACCTCTATATGGCCCCCTATAGACTGAAAGAAGAATGTAGTTTTATGGAAATTAATAAAGCAAAAACATTCTGCGCAAACATCCAGACTAATCAAAAAAGTCAAATAGACCCTTCCCATGTTTGTCATGGTTTGGGGGCAGGCCTCTTCATTGTTCGTTAACAATATAAAAATCCTTAGAAATCACACAATGATGGCAGTTGGTGCCATAGCATTTGTGGCAGATGTATCGGGCGTTTCGCCGATATACACCTTGCTGTTGGGTACAACAGCATAGGCCTAGTTTATTTATTTATTTATTCTTAACTTTTTCCTTATTTAAAAAAACCCCTACAAACTACAACTTTAAGCTCATGCATAGTATTCTTAGACTCATATTCATGTGTTTGTAGGCATTAGTTTGTTGATTGTTGACTTGTCTGTCTGCAGTTAAAATTTGCATGGTACAAACTTCAGTAGCCAGTTAGCTGTAGGTAACACACACAGTATCAGAAAACAGATTGTGATTAGAGCTGTGTGGTTTATTGGATAGAGCTGTTACCCTGAAAGATTACCAGTTTTAGTTCAGTCCTGGGCATGGATAAGCTTTGATCACTAAAGTTCACTAACACTTTCATTTGTACTGTAAATCCATTTTGGAAACCTTCGTTAATTGTCTAAGGATTTTCGAAAAATGTGCAGCACACTTTTCTCACTGTTGAAAAATTAGCACAGCTCTGGACCTGTGATTCTCAAAGTCTGCTTTTGCTAAATCACTGAACTTACAAGAAATTAAACATTGAGGAAAGGCCTATTTTTTCATCAAAGCGAGGGGTTGGTTCAGCGCTGCAATCAGCATTAGCCTTATCACTTTCAGGGTTAGACACGTTTGCAGAGAACCCGGGACCTCAGTGTTTGATGGAGGTAAACTAATCGGACCCACGTGGGAACATTGGGCACAGATTAAAATGGCCCATGTCAATCTGATTAGGCGGCCGGGCCTGAAGTGATTCCATTCTCTTGCACAAGGATGAGGGCTTTTGGAACAAATCCACACAAATCCAAAGTAACACAGGGGCACTTTTTGGGGGGGGGCATTTTATGGCACGGATTAAATTTATCAAACCATCCACAAAGAAAGGTTAGTCGGGTGGAAAGGGCAAGGAGAAGTGAAGTAAAAATGACAAGTTGAGCACAGAGATAAGAGCAGTCAGAGGCAGAGATGGTGAAGTGATGGTGGATACAGCCTAACACTACAGACAGTCATAGTAAAATCAAGTTAGTATATGGTACATTGATATTTTTTTTTTTTCCGGTGGCGAGTCTGTCCCATCAACTACAGGTTTTAGGTGGAGACATACACAGACAGACCACTTACTCTGACCTTTATTCACTAGGGCCAATTTAGATCAATTTGACCAATTATTCTAACATATGCATCTCTTTGGGTGGGGCAAGGATGATGGAGCTGCTTGAGAGAACCCACAGTAACACAATGAGGACATGCAGACTCAATTGCTCTTTCACCCTGCCCTCAAAACCATAATCAGGGCTTGACATTAACACTGGCCAACCTGTCAAATGCTTATTGATTTAGTTTTGGCTAGTAACTAATTTTTTCCCACTAGCCACTTTGTCTAGTTGCATTTGATACATTAGTTTCAATTAATTAGGCCCCAGGTAGGAAAATTCCACCACTTAACTAATTTAGTGATGTCAAAAGTCCAAACTAATCATAAAAAATATTATTAACAAAAAATATTTCAGAAATCCCCATATTTAAAATAAATGTACAGTAATTCAAGTAATTCAATTATAAAAGCTCTCCAATTACTAAATTGTGGCTAGTGAAATTTTGGTAATGCTTTATAATAAGGTGTGTTAATAAAATACTTATAAGGCTTTAATAAGCATTACTATAAGATATGTATTAACAGTTATAAAGTGCTGATAAGTCATTAACAAAATTACACTTTTCTGTTAATAAGCGGTTTCTAATGGGTTTGTAAGTGTTAATAGGCCACTTGTAATGTACAATGGCTTATTAATGTGTTGTTAAACTATCTATAACTGTTAATACATGTCTCATAAAGGCTTATAAACACATTATTAATGCTTTAATAATGCATTTAAATAGTTTATTAATGCTCCTTGTTATAAAACGTGACCAACATTTTTAAATGGCTACTTTTGAGAAATAGTAGCCTCAGTGGGCAGTGAGCTAAGAAACGAATGTCAAGTCCTGGTCATAATTATTATTTTACTTTAGTCCCTCTCCTGGCCTCTATATTCAGCCTACTTTACATCATAGAACAGGCTCAGATTTGTTTGTATTTTTTATTTACTTTTTATTATTTTAGGAAACTTACGGACTACACCATGAAGGGTTATCTGACCCATTTTAATGCTGAGCAGACATTGATCCATATAATATACTATTGACAGGGAACCAGAAGGACAGGGGGCAGCCATGTTTCCTCCCTCTGCAAGAAGAGTCCTGTCTCTGCAAACATACAGTATATAGGAACTAGCTTTTTGATATAACACCAGTGAGAGTTTGTTATGGTCGCAGAGTGCATCATAATTTATTAGCATTACCATAAACCTGTATTGGGAGACAGAAACTCCGCCCCTGCAGGTTCCGCCTTAAAATATAATGACTGGATGCAGTATGCCGCATCAGTCCATCCCGAAACATACCACACGCCCTTCTCTCACGTCTCCTCCTCTCCCGTTCTTTCGCGGTCTGTCGAGAAAGCGGCGATCTGCCATAAATATTCATCCCGTCCGCCTCACCTCGGACAGGGCCAAGTGCGGCAGGTGAAGGAGAGCTAAAGGCAGCTTTAAATTACAGCCCCGACGTGTCATCAGAATCAACAGCACAAGGGTGAGATCTCGTAAATCCCAAACTTGCAGCGGATACATTAGGTTTCTCATAAATATGTGATGTATAGACTTACAGAGGACTCACAGAGGTCTTTTCTCACCAAATACTTACATCGATTTGCCTTGAGGAAAATTAATAATGTGTAATTTGATCTCATTAAAACTGAAAAAAGAACTAGAAGGTGTAAATCGGCGAAACGGTCCCATATGTCAGCCACAACTGGCACCAACGGGACCTTCATCAGACATGTGAGTTCTAAGGGTTTTTATATTGTTAACGAGCAATTAAGAGGCCCCGCCCCAAACCATGACAAACTTTGGAAGGGTCTATTTGACTTTTTTTGATTTGTCTGGATGTTTGTGGAGAATGTTTTTACCAAAGTTTGTAATTAATTCCCTAAAACGTCATTGTTCTTTCAGTCTATAGGGGGCGCTATAGAGGTAACTGCAATCATATTACTCAGATGTGTTCAGGGCCGGAGGGTATTTAGGTGTTTCAGGTTTGAGCCTAATCGAGCAAAGTATGTGCAAGTTAGAGGCTGTCAAATATACCTGACCTTCCAATTTCAATCCCAAATGGCCGACTTCCTGTTTGTTGTAGGGTGGGGTCATAATAATATTTTATGTTGGGTACACGGCGGAGAATCACTGTACCAAGTTTCATTGCTCTCTGCCAAAGTAAGTGTGTCCAGAATCCCATAGGTGTCAAAAACATGGGGGCGCTATAGAGGCATTCTTTATTTGAACTCAGTAATTTGCCTATGTACATTAAGTATACAATTGCCTGGATCAATGTGCCAAAATTCATGAGATTTCATTTATGTTCAGCAGGATTATTGGCTAAATAAAAGTGCATCATAACATTAGTTTGTAAATTATTTAATTGTCATTAATCGTAGAAGTACCAAACTCAATCCAGTTCTGCGTCTTCATGATATGTACCTGTGTGCAAATGTTGAAACTGATCCGGCAATTCGTTTTTTGAGTTATCGCGTTCACACCTAGGATCTGCAGTCTGACGTGATTCCATAATATCATCTTTTCGCCAATATAATTACTCAATCAAAAGTATGACATAACAAATGTCATCTGAGGAAAAAAAATAGACGTCCTGTGGGCGGTGGATTATTGTTTTTTGGTACAAACTATTACAAGACATGCAAGTTGTTATTCTTATACTTCCTGGTTTGTGTACATACGGGACAGTGTGTACTTCATGTGTGAGACAGTGGGAGGGGTTTGGGAAGAACCAGGCCCCGCTGCCTGTCTGTGTGGGGTTTGCATGTTCTTCTGAATATTCTGGTTTCCACTATCAACCTAATATACAAAATTGGCTACCCTTTCAGCTTGGTACTTCTCACCAGAATCCTGACTCAAGATCTACAGCAGAGTCCCTGCAATGCTGAGTTTGTCAGTGCCTCTAATTGCTTCTTGGGGTCAGCTCTGTGGTTAAGGAATGGCTCAAACAGGAATTGAAGAAATTAGCAAGTAATATGAGACATGAAGGAAATCCAGCATGAATTCATAATTAAATGTGCATCCTTCCATGACTTTGTTACGCTGACGTTACTTTTGAGAATTAGATAATCTAGAGCTGTGGTTCTTAAACACTGGGTCCGGACCCAAAAGTGGGTCACCAAATACAGTTTTAGTTGAGGAATTTCTTTTTTTATATGTACCAAAATGACAATAGGAGAAACAAAATTTTAAAGAAATATGGAAGAATGGGATTAAATTCGACCCAGAAGAAGCAAAACATGAATAAAAACAATTAGAACACCAGAAAAACATTAAAAAAATTAGCAAACTAAAAAGCTGAGTGTTGATTATTCTCCTCTGAAAAAAAGTTTGAGCTTTTTGTGCTCACTGTTTCCATATTCCTTCATATTAATTCAAAAGCAGAACCATTTAGCACAGATGAGACATTAGTGATGCAGAGGCTAAACTGATGTAATCAGTAATGCAATGTAGTTGTTAGGTAGTTGTTCGAAGTAAAACAAGGCGACGATCAAAAGACAAGCGTTACTGTGCAGTACTGATCAGAGGTACTGCTGGGGAGAGATATCAAGAGAAGAATTGGTTACGGTTACACCAAAGTCTCTTAACATTCATTCACAATCCGATGAACAAAAAGCAATAACAATTCATTCAATTCAATATTTACAATTAATGTTAATGTAAAATTAATTGGCACACATGTATTCCAGGCTTTTCTGTGAAGTTTGCATGTTGTGTTTTGGTGTGTTCAGGTACACCCCAAAAAAACACACACCAGGATCCTAGCTCACTGTTCCTGACAGGTTGCCCCAGCCGCACTGGAAATCTCTGCCTTTTTTCTACAGTCAGTTATTTCTGTAAACTATTTGAATACTGCTCTTAAAGGTCAATCTAATCTGTGTAAATGCTAATGTGTGACCTGGTCCAGAAGATTGTGATGAGTTAATCACATGTCTCATTAGAAAGCCAGCGTGGTGTGCGCTAATGTCAACAGCTAGCCTCATCAGTATGCACACTACAGCTTTTGTGAAGACCTCCGCCAGCATAAGTCAGAGTGAGGGGGCGTGGCCATGTTACAGATGGGCGGGGCCAGAGTATAGTCCTCATCTAGAGCTGAAAATAGATTTAATTGAAATGGATTGTGATGTGACAAATAGTGGCAAACCACTCCTCTCTAGGAAGCACATCCAGAGAATCAGTGTTGCTACTTTGCTATATAACCTGGTGGACTGTGCAATAGTATGAATGATATGTGCTACATGTGGTATGAGGTGGGGACAGGAAGGGGGAAAAGAACCAAAATGCAGACTGCGTAGATGCAAAATGCATTAACAAAAAAGTGAAACAGCTACAAAGGGAGTCCAAAATGCCAACAAAAACTTTCTTCGAAAAAGAAAAAATGGGAGCAGCAGAAGAGGAACATGACAACCACAGACAGAGACAGACATAATGCATCAACAAAAAACAGGGGAAAACACAGGGACTAAATACTAAGGACAACGAAACACAGGTGAAACACATTGGGGCGTGGCAGGTTATCAAACAGGATGGAAACACAGAAGGGCAGGAAGCAAAACCAAAACACTGAACACAAGTTACTAAACATAACAAAATAAAACAGGAAACATGACAACATGTGTGTTTGTTAGTCTGTTTTTCCATAGTTTTTTGTCTTATCACTGATAAGGGGGTTGCTGTACAATAACAATAAATGCATATTCTATTCCAGTTTACCACCATTTAACAAAATCCAGTATCTGGCTGTGACATTCGGCTGTGAGGTGTCAAGGCTGAAAACCGTCACAAATGGTTTGGTTCTGTCTTAAAGAGACAGGCGGCTAATCCAAGCATTTAATATTGAGTCAAAGTGGGAGCTCCCCAAAACAGCTTGTATTAGATAAATATTGTGTTTGATGTTGTAAAATGCAAAATGATCTAAAAAATACAAAATATATCTAAAATAGACTGTGAAAAAAATGTAATATAGCTCCATGTATGGTTGCCCCATTTTTTAAATTCTGTGTGGTGGTGCTTGTTTTGCAAGTTATTTGGATTATTCAAGACTTTGGTGACAGATTGAGGACAACGAGAAAGGAATACAGACATTGGGTTGAAGTTTGGACTTTTAGACACAAAGCTTGTGACTGTTGGGTCAGGGCTAGCAGTTAGCATTGAAGGTAATTAGTTGAGACACAAGCAAGGTAACAGAGTCCTACGGACAGGAGCTAGTCAACAGTAGACTGTTGTTGTTGCCTCTGCATGCCGTTCATCATTATGGAAGAGTTGAGGACATTAGAAAGACACTGGAGTCTCTCTCGCAGGATGTATCATCTATAAAAACTAAACGGATAAGATTCTCAAACATGTGGAGGAAATAATGCAGCTTCGTGTTCAGATCAAGGAGATAAACCAAAAGAAAGCAGACCTGGAGCAATACTCCAGACTCAATGATGTGGTCGTGACCAGGCTCAAGATTAAATGCCGCTCCTATGCAAACGCAGTGACCGCTGGCTGCAACGATGAGCTCCGTGACATGGAGGTGAGCTCTGCGGAACAACAGGTGGCAACTTTTCTCGCATCCAGGGATATACATCTGGATGTGGATTCCCTCAAGGCTTAATACCCTCTCCCCGGGAAGGACAATGTTATTGCAGTTGTGAGGTTTGTCAACAGGAGAAATAAGATTGCATTGCTGAAGCAAGGAAAAAAATGAAAGGGAACCAATGTTTATCTGAATGATCACTTAACAAAAGTGAATGCAGAATTTGCTAAAAAAAACAAACAAACAAACAAACACAACAATATTCTAAACACATGGGTGATGAACTGTAAAGTATTTATCAGATTAAAGGGTTCTCCTGAAGAGCCAAGGGGATAGTCATTAAAGATATAAAGGAGCTGGAAATATATGAAGGTCAGTAAGGTGAGTAAAAAACATAAAAGAATACTCTCATACTAGGGCATCCAATCCTACCTCAGGATATAGTAATAATGTAGAGATATGGGTTCTCAACTGTGAACACTTGGATCTGAATTAATTTGAGTACACTGAACACAACGACAGAGACTTGGAAGCAGAAATAGACCCTGATAATATATTCTTTTCATCCAACCCTAGTAACTGTAACTACTATTCTGAAGATGATTATAATAATTCTGTTAAATCAGAAGGAAAATTGTCAATCTTTCACTTTAATAAAAGAACTTTAATGCTGTCAATGAATATCTACAGCAGTTTGTACAACCATTTAGTATGATAACAACATCAGAAACAAGGCAGTACCTGAAGATACAGGTGCTGCCTTTGAGTTAGATGGTTATACTCTTAATTATTTTAACAGCGCAAATAAAGTAGGTGGAGGCATATATGTCTGGAAAAATTAAAAAAATTGAGTAATAGAAAAAATTACATTAACAATAAAGTGTTAGAATGCATAACTATAGAAATTCATAACGAAAATAAGAACAATTTTATGAATTGCTTATACAGGGCAAGTATATTCAGATTTAGTGGTAAAAATGTTCTTGGTAGTAAGTAATAAAACAACTATTCATATGTGGAGATCTAACATTGATCTAATAAATCCAAACAAAACATAAAACAATTGTCGAATTTATCAATAGGATGTACAGTATGAGTTTATACCCAACCATAAAAAGACCCAGTAGAATTAATCACACAGTGCTAGGCTCATCGATAACATTTTTACAAATAATATGGAGTCTACAAACGTCACTGGACTAATGATATGCCACATAACTGACCATCTACCTGTCTTCACATTGTATAACTATAATTGTAACTGTCATAAAACCCATACAATCTGTATATAAACGTGTAGGCACTGAGGAAGCAATAGACTTACTTAAATCTGACTTATTAGAACAGGATTGGAATACGATATACAGAGAGAAGGATGTGGATTGGGCTTTGAATTACTTTTTAGAAATTTTTCGTTCATTATACGATACAAACTCCCTATTTGTCAATTCAATAAAAATAACACTTATAAAATGTCCATGGCTAACAAAAGGTTTACAAAATGCTTGCAAAAAGAAAAATAATTAAAATTTGTATAGACAATTCATTACATTAAGGACCGAAGAGTCTGAACATAGATATAAATTCTGTAAAAATAAATTGACTAGAAATTATATTATACCAATCTATTAGATAATAATCAAAATGCTGTAACTCAAATACTGTAATTATAAGGGTAATGCTAAACATTATTCTATAATATGAATAAAATAGTAAATAGTTTCAATAACTTCTTTGTAAATGTTGGACCAGATCTGAGTGTAGTATTAAATTGTGAGTCATTGATAGAAATAAACCGAAACACAATGTTTCTCTCTGGAGTAAGTGAGGCTAAAATAAAAGATATTGTTAATAAATGTAAAAATAAAACATGGACTGATTGTTATGACATTAATTAAAAGAGTAATAATAGTATATTCAATCCCTTAACTTACATATGAAACCTGTCATTTCAGACTGAGACATTTCCAAATTAAATGAAAATTGCTAAAATAATATAACTTTACAACAATTGGAACAAACACATCTTCACAAACAATAGACCTGTCTCTCTGCGCCCTCAGTTTTCCAAAATTTGTTAAAAATTCAGGAAGGTCAACTTCAATGGCAATACTTTAAGCTGTGGAAAAGATTACAAACATTTTAGACAGTAAAAATATTTATTGACTTGAAAACAACAGGGGAGTGGCTTTGAACTGGATGCAAAGCTATATAATGGAGAGACAACAGTATATGAAGTTGAGTGAGTTCAGATTAAGGTGTTTGGGCATTGTTTGTGGTCCCACAGGGACCTGTATTATGTTTGTATGTGTATTTGTGTATATGTGTCTGTGTGTGTGCCTGTATGTGTTTGTATGTGTCTGTGTGTGTGTGTTTGTATGTGTCTGTGTGTGTCTGTCTGTGTGTGTCTGTATATGTTTGTATGTGTCTGTATGTGTCTGTATGTGGTGTTAAACTCCACTCAAGCAATGTCCAATAGTTACTTTGAAAAATAATGTTATCCAAGTAAATGTAAATAGTACTCATCAAAATAATTAAAAGTAAAAGTAAAAAAGTACAGGGTAAAATAAACTTACTGAAATACTGAGTAACTGTCTGAACGTAATGTCACATGTATTTTTAATTTTGTTTTAATAATACATTTTATTTCTTAGGCGCCTTTCTAGGCACTCAAGGTCGCCTTAAGGTCGTTTTAATTAGACGGACAACAATTTAAAGAGTAAGCAAAATCTTGTATTTCACAAAATAAAGTTATACCTTGATAACACACAGAGCTAATTAAAGGGCAAAGTTTTAGAGAGTACTGTTACGCAATATTACTCAAGTAAAAGTATGGTGCAAGAAACCTACTTTTAGAAGTACAATTTATTCAAAAAGTTACTTAAGTAAATGTTACTACCATCTCCGCTCATACATTTATTTTGATACTTGGTAGTTAATCCTAAATTCAGTCATGGCTCTGTCCTTTTCTCACTTTTCATGAACATTTTCTGCTGCAGTGCTGGTCTCTCTTCAGGGCCACATTTGGATCAGTCTGTGCCAATGTTTGTAGATTACCACAGCCATGTTGGACCTGGATAACTCCAAAAACAACACAACCCTGTCTAACACCTACAGCTGCACTTTTGTCCCGTCCCTTTAGCCGATGCACAGGCACAAGCACAGATGAACCACAGCTTTGCCTTAGCAGCTTGGTTATCACCTCTGAGCATATGGTGAACGTTGGGTTAGTGCTGGAAAGATGGGCAACTGTGACAGAAAGAGAGGGAAATACGAGTGTGTCCAGAATGATGACAAATATTTTATTGAAAATTGTGTTGAATTTACAGTTTAAAGTGTCTTTCAGAGTATGCCCCTAGCAAAAATGTAATACATTTGTAAAAGGTTATTACAAAGTGCGGAATTGGTAAACATTTGTATTTTGTAATTATTCTCTCAAAATGTAACAACTTACTATAAAATGTGCTAAATATTGTGTCAGTTTATTATAAAATGTGGCAGTGTCACGGTCCGGGTACGGACCGGTCTTTTCGTGACCTTGGGTTGCGGTCAGCCACTCGCGGGCCACGGCTGGTATCACACATGCCACGTCACTTTCTCTCCGCACCCCTGTCTCCCGACAGTAATCGGGGCACCTGTGTCCACACCGGTGTCTCATCTCGGCCAATCAAGCACAGTACTTCAGCTCCCTCTGTTTCCCCAGACATTCGCCGGTTCATACTGTTGAGTACGGGGAACTACGCGAAGGACCTTGAGAGTCACGGAGACAAGCGCCCGTTCCGGGAAGCTTGTGGATTAATTGAGTTGAGCCTCGGACTGAGCCGGCTACCTGTTTTGAGGAGGTAGTGCATTTTTGTTACTGTTTGTATGAATTTAGTTTGTGACTATTAAAGCACTAAGATCGGACGTCTGCCTGTGTGCTGCATTTGAGTCCTAAGACC
>JAVQKC010114047.1:0-22809 GCA_036025475.1 Philypnodon macrostomus
GAAAATACACCTTATATTCTAGTTTCTTCAAAGTAGCACCTTTTGCTCTGATTACTGCTTTGCACACACTCTGTATTCTCTTGATGAGCTTCAAGAGGTAGTCACCTGAAATGGTGTTCTCTTCACAGGTGTGCCCTGTCAGGGTTAATGAGTGGGATTTCTTGCCTTTTCATGAAAATAAAGAAAACTCATTGAATGAATGAGGTGTGTCCAAACTGTTGGTGAGTACTGTATACACATAAACATACACATTTTACAAGTGAGAAAGTGCTTATTGGCCCCCCTTTTTTGCTCCAGGCCTGGAGTTGGGGTCTGTCACTGGGGGGAGGGTGGTACTAGTTGTATACACCATACAGCAGGGTGTGACAAACTGAACAGAGGAAACTGTGCCGACTCAGGAAATGGCTCAGAGGTGTGTGAGAGAGACGGTTCATTTATCTCAAACCTATAGTTTCTGTTCAACAAAATGGCACACACTGTCTTCCAGCACATGTCAGGGTTAGGGGGCTCTATAAAACAACATCACCTTTAATTTCAACAATACCTCCAGTCATTTTGAAGTGTGCTCAATAACATGAGTATGAACAGGGGTGTGTGTGACAATATAAGCAGTAGAAGTTTTATCAGATTTAAAATAACTGGACTGGAAAACTGTACCGTGAGATAAGTAAGGGCAAAAGTAAACTGTTTATGTTGCACTTTACACACAGCAAAGTACTTCACAAGATAAAGCAGCACAGATAACAATGAACTTAAAATAATATAGATACAATCAGACAAATAAATACAATATATATATATATATATATATATATATATATATAACGCCTGTCGTCATGGCTAAATATGTCTTCAGGGGCTTTTTTGAGAGTTTTTTTTTGAGTCAGCCACACAAAGAGACTTGACTAAACCAGGTCAGAGCCCAACATGATCTGTTCCTGTCTTCACCATGGCCCCACTTCACTTTAAGTCAGGATGTTGTGCCAAGAGCTCTGTGCAGTCAGCAAGCTAGATATGTCCTTCATCATTTTCAGAGAGAACGCCCAGCTCTTTCCAAAGATTTGCATTTTCATAGTGTGAAAATGTGGACCTTGTGCCTGCCTGCCTGACTACCTGCCTGGCTGCCTGCCTGCCTGCCTGCCTGACTACCTGCCTGCCTGCCTGCCTGCCTGGCTGCCTGCCTGCCTGTCTGCCTGCCCTACTGCCTGTCTGCCTGCCTGCCTGCCTGCCTGCCTGACTGCCTGCCTGCCTGCCTGCCTGACTGCCTGCCTGTCTGCCTGCCTACTGCCTGTCTGCCTGCCTGCCTGCCTGCCTGACTGCCTGCCTGCCTGCCTGCCTGACTGTCTGCCTGCCTGTCTGACTGCCTGACTGTCTGCCTGCCTGCCTGCCTGACTGCCTGCCTGCCTGCCTGTCTGCCTGCCTACCTGCCTGACTGCCTGACTGCCTGACTGCCTGACTGCCTGACTGCCTGACTGCCTGACTGCCTGACTGCCTGACTGCCTGACTGTCTGCCTGCCTGACAAGTGCTCTGAGCAGATTGAGCATAGAAGAGATGCAACTATCACTTATATTTACTTCAGAGAATATATCAGTGTGTCCAAGACAAAGTAAAACTGTGCTGGTTAGAAGTTGGTCCAATTTGGTTTCTCAGTCAGTTCTGGTGATGGGAAACAAGTAGACTTGATATGGTATGGCCTCTGCATGTAACAAACTCACAGAGAAGACTTTTGAATGATCTTTATGGAACATTATCTATTATTGTATCTATACTTTTTGAGAATGTGTTGTTTTACCTCAGTATAGGAATTACTGTTGCATGATATTTTGTTCTTTATAGTAACCTAATGTTTTCCAGCTCCAGTCCCCAGGGGCAACCATCGCAAACACTTCACTAAAGGATGATGCTGCAGAAACACAGGGCTAAGAGTATTTTGATGGGGGTATTAATTCTCTTGAGGAGAGGTTGAGAGCAGTGTAGGATGAACATCTTTTCGTAATATAGTTTTATATACTTGATATACTTTCATACATGATGCGCTAGAGATTAGGATTTCTGCTGACGTCCCACTCTTTTTATTATATTAGGATGAATGTAGATCAGGACTAGCTAAACCAGCGCTAAACCTTAATAAGGACAAAAACATTAGCATTCCTGAAGCTGAATAAAAAAAAATAATAATACAAAATAATAAAAATACAAAAAACAGGTCTAGGTAATTCAGGCAAACTACAACTGGCCTCCTGGTGAAGATGGAATAGGCTAGTGATAAAAAACACTTGGTCTGTATGAAGATAAACAGCCCCCTCTAGTGAGTGACACCGGTACTACTAACTCTAGAATCATAACATAGAGCATCTCTCAGTCTCAAAACCTCAGGACCAGGGCTGAGGGTATGAAACATTTAACATTTAACTGCACATTCATTCTAGATAATATTGTGTTTGAATGCAACACACGTGGGGGCGTGGCCCCTACGTCAGCTGCAGCTACGCCGCGCGTCACAGAGCTGCGCAATGTTACGCAAACGGCACGCTGGCTACACGCCCCCTGCACGCGGTGGATCGGAGCGGACCACAATCATCCAGTTTTCAGTGAAGCTGCAACAGTACCTGGCAGCGTAGCCCCAGAGCAGCGATGTTTTCCTGCAGAGCGGCGTGGCAGAGGGTCGGGCCCGTGGCGCGGAGCGCAGCCCGCAGGGTGTGCTGGGACGGTGAGTATTGACCTGTTCGGTGGGTGTGAGCGTCGATCTGTTCTGGAGCTCCGTTCCCGTGGTAATAGTACACTGTGTTCTCGGACTCATACCTCCGCTCAGGACTCACACTTGAGCCTGAGCAAGACCACAGAGAGTTGCAACAGGATACGGCCTAGTAGATCAGTGTTTTACTCACACACCACAGGAGTTTGATGTATTTGAATGAGGTTGTAGTAAAGTAGCAGATTGTTTTGTAGCTCATGGGAACTATAACGTGTCTGCAGTGGTCATTTAAGTCCGTTTAAACTGCTCTAGTTTGGCTCATCTTAACGGATTATGAGACAAACTCTGAGGTGACCCCGGACCATAGCATGGAGGTGTCCCGTGTGTGACCTTCAGTGCATGTTCGTGTACACATCTCAGTCCTGCAAACATGGTTGCCTCCGTGCGTCACGTGGTCTGTACGTGTGCCTGAATGTACAGAGCAGCACGCGCCCTATAGGTCCACGCAGGGAAGTTTTCAGGAGCTGTGTCTCTAATAGGGCCTCTTTAAGAGAACATATCACTGACATTACTCTTTACCACTTGTTACTTTTGGCATCTACTTCTGTACCATACTTCTGAACACCATTAGCAACAGTTGTGTTTATAAAAGGTGCTGAACATAAGCCCCACACCTGAGGCGGAACCATGACAAGGACAATAAGTACTACTCTACTCTGCAGAGCTCTGCTCGGCTGGTTTGGTCACAGAGGGATGTCATGGTCTAACCCCACCCATTAAACTCTGACCTTGAGCTGGCCAAAGAGTGCAAATTCCACAACCAGCGTCTGTACAAAATGTGACTTTACAAAGAATAGGCACACCTAACTTAATGAGCTGATCTAAATACAGAAGCAAACGCCTTCACAGGTTGAACAGTTGTGCGTTTGGGCAGGGCATATTTTGGGCAATCTAAAGCTTCAAGCCGATCAGTTAGTGAGCCTGCAGAGCCTGCAGGGTCATTAATCCCTTTATCACTCAAAGCACTGGAAGTTATGACACTGTTATGTTCAGAGTCATTGGGCATCTGCATTATCAACACATTTAACATGTTTCATATACATCTTATTGTAAAAAATAAATAATATAATGTATCTAACCCATGACCTTTGACCCCTTCAGGTGTCAAGCAGAGGACCATGTCTTCTCTACCTGGTGGCTCTGGAGGTTCTGGGGAGAACATCATTTATGCACTGCTGTGTGGAGCAGCCTTTGTTGGGGGTGTGTCATATGTAAGTCCCTCACGTCATCACTGTATATTTTTTATTTTTATTTTATTAGCTTACTTTTTATTAAGTGAAGCCTGAGCTACATTCTGCAAACAACACATGAGACACTGCACACTGTTGGATTCTGTCACTGACCACTGAAACCACATGAATTCATACGTGAATTAATTTCTCAATAACCACTGCTTGTATAACAAAGCCCTTCTAATGGGCAGTAAATTCCAGACTGTGACATGAGGCTGACCTATGCTTTCCTCTGCCAGGCTGCCAGCACCGTGTCCTCAGACAGCACCAGGTTTAATGACCGCATCTCTGAGATCAACGCCCGGCCCAAGACTGAGTGGGTGCCCAAGCCCTGGCCCCACAAGAGTAAGTGCTTTGTCGGCCAAATACACATTCCAACAGGCAGTGTCACTGTGATGTTACAATAGTTGTTGAATAAAGCTGTACAATTTTAGATAGTCCAAAAACCTACAGTAGTATGCTGGACTCAAAGCCCCATAGCTGCTCTTGGCAGCAGGATGTTACCTCATAACTGAAAGGAAAAATAATTAGCCAACAGCGGAGCTTTACCTGAAACATGGGTGGGAGAGAGCATCAGCATGAATATTGTGGGTTCAATAGGTGAAAAAAAGATTCATGAATAAGAACATGAATCAAGACATGTTCTCCATATGTATTTGGAGAATTGGTCCTTGTTAAAAGAATTGTAAAAGTGTATTATCTGCTGATGGTTGGGGGCTCTTGCCTCTCAGGAAGGAGGTTATGGGTTTATTCCTCAGGCTGACCCTTCTTGTGTTTGTTAACATTCACACATCTAGAAAGTGTGCTACAGAAATGAAACTGACTGTAATACATTTCCTATGGAGAAATAGGCACTCGCATCAGAAATCACAAAGTGCAAATAAGCAAGGTGGCTCTGGCAACGCACAACATATCAGCTACATGCAGCTAATGTCAGAGCCTGGAGGAGAAGTTACCGCAGCTCAGCCGTTTTTATTTGAGTTAACTTTAGAAAATGTAGTTGATGGAGATCTTTGAAGCTAACAAGTCATTTTTAACAATATTTTCTGTTTACTCTCCTATTAAAATGAATAGATAATAATAAGCTAGATGCGTGTGCAGCTTAGTTACATGCATGATTCGTGGAGGGGTCTATACTGCATGGGTTCTCTCCATGTATTCTGGGTTCCTTCCCTGCCTAAGTACATGCACGTGTTAAGACAGTTAGTCAGTCTAATTTGCCCTTAGAGTCAACTGGCTGGTCACTGAAAGGTGAAAGGTGTTTCCTGCCACAGAACCAATGATGCTGGGTTACCCACTGCCCTCAAAGAGAAAAAGCAGAGGAAGATGAACGATAATAAATTGTGGTTTGTTAAATTGGAAGAATACTTGGCCCAGTAACCAGTGAGCAAACAACGATAAGGTCAACTCTTGTTCTGTAAATGTGGGAACTCTGCTGTTCATTACATCATTAAGTATGGTTCTGCAGCGTGAGGTTCAGTTGAATTGTCTGAATGAGTTCAGCTGTTCTGCCCTTATGGCATGTCAATGGCTCTAATCAATGTCTCTGTGTCAGGAACAAATCCATACTGGCGGTTCTACAGACCATTCAGTCTGAAGTAATTTATAGTGAAAAACTCTTGGTCAAACAAAAACCAAACATGGACAATGCCAGGATTAGACTTTCTTAAACCAGAATAAAAGTGTGAATGAACCAGGACTAGGACTGCAGTGACTGCATGTCTAAACTGGGCCAGGACTAAACCGTTATCTCCACACTTAACCTCGCTATTACGGGAACAAATTCAGAGATAAATCTGGACTAAAACAGTCTAAAAACTGATTTCTTCCTAAGAATAAGCACCACTAGAAAGAAAGAAACCGCGTATAAGCCATTATTCATATCTAACTATCTGCTCAGCTCTGCCCTGGGGGATGTTGAAGCAAAGGATTGTGGGACAGTCCCAGATTATCCCTGGTTTATTTGAGCACTCAACAGTGTCAGCTCAGGACAGGGCTGGGTTTAGAAGCCAAAGAACAGCACAGTCATCTGTATATCATTATGCTTAAGGTAACCCATCAAATACACAAAACGATTAAAGACACCCTATATTATATCTAGTGTTGTAGAGCCCATATCATTGTTGGAAAGGGTGAATGTCGTAATTTGGAACTGTCCAAAACCAAGGCCCAAGGGGGCAAAACAAAAGTATTAAAATAGATTAGACCACATATCTTTTAAATCTTCTGTTTTTAGGATCAGTGTTTTTTCACCAATTCTGTTTGTTAAAAGCAGCATATGTTCTAATGTGTGTTTGTCTCTGTGTGCTTGCAGGTAAAGATGATGAAGAAGAGGGTGAGTAGTATGTGTTTATATATGTGACCACAGCTTGCTGAGAATGTTGTGAATGCTCCATCGGCCCTATGGCATGGACTGCCGTGTGATTTTCACCACATTACTTTAAGTCTGATGAGAAAGACACAGCTCATCAGCACAGCTCTGGTCTGTGTAGACCTGTGCCTGCTTTCCTTCACGCATTTAGACAGTCGGTGAGTTTATAAGGAGGCCATCATCATTATCATTATCATGAGAATATTTTGGAGACGGTTATGGATGATACAGGAGTCCTGTCAGTGACTGTGACAGAGCAGACTTTTAGATCTATAGTTTAGTCATGGTTTAGACATAAATTAGTCCTGTTTCAGTCAATGGTCACACCTGTTTTAGACCTGGCTTAATGTTGGTTTAAACATAATAGAATTCTGGTTTAGACCTGGTTTGGTTCTTGTTTTTTCATGGACCCCTGTGGGCCACTCCACCCCTTGGGCCCCAATTCAATTGCACTCGATGCACTGCTCAATCCTCTAGATCTGTGCATTACAGGGAGGACCCCATATTAAGGATTATAGACATCATTTGGAACAGTTGCATATGGCCACCCTCGGACATGGTCTAACAAAACACAAGTCCCAAATGCATATTGGACGGGACGTGCATAATACTTCCTTCATACACTACACAGCATTCCTAAAGGGGAAAGTAATCTACCAAACCAAGCTCCAGTAAAGAATATAGGGCTTCATCAATGCATTTTTCAGCAGCTCATGCCATTGTCAGAAACAAGACTTTTTTCCTCTCATTTCTCTAACTCTTTGTACTTCTTCTCTTACTCTTTCCAGTGTAATGCTAAAACTAAGGTCCTCTGTGACCGCATGGATATTCTTCCTAGAACTGGACTCTATGGATCTGACTGGGGCATCCAGATCCCTCTATTCTCCTTCCCTCCTCTTTATTGTGTGCTCAACCTAAACTTCTCAGCCTCTGGACTATCGTGAACATAGATTAATTTGCACTGATCATGTTACTTTTAATGTTAAATATGAACTTCAAATGCTAAATGTGTTTTGTGTGTTGTGTACTGTATGTGGAGTGAGCTTTCTCCTAAACTGAATTATTGTGGAACAAATCTATAATATTGAAAGATTAAAGACGCACAATCTCTCTGGGCTGCTTGTTGCCTCTCTGTCAGACCTGCAGAGTTCCAGATTACACATAGCTTGTTAATTGGATGGTAAGCACAAAAATTTCACTTCTTATTCCCTGCGCTGTCCCCTGCACCTCTACCTCACACCCTTGTGTCCTGCTTCTGTGTCCTCTTGACCTCTTATGTCACACGTTTGCATGTTTGTGTTGTGAATGATACTCATATGGGCTCAATAAAATTTCACATTTACCCAAATATGTCAAAAATATGTTCAAATGAAATTTTTATTTATACCTAAGATTGCACCACTTTATTTAGAGTTATAGGTAATGATGTACTGACTGAATATTCACGTTGGAATTTACCCCAAAAGTGGTTAAGAATGACACTGGAGTAGCCTATTTATGTTAACGGTTAGAATAAAGTCCATCAAAATATTGTGTTACACTGCATTTAGTTTTTTGCAAAATGGATATTGCATTTTTCAATATTATATTGTCTCTCTACTTAATCCTCTGGTGACCCTGAAGAACACAGCATATTCGTGTTTATGGGGACCTTCTAGGGTTCCTGACAAAAAGTGATATAAAAACATAAAAAATGTATGTCTCAAAGCCTCTGTCTTTTCTGCTCTAATAATTAATGCTAAATTTATATTGATATTTTAAAATAATTGACATTTTAATGCATTTTTGTCACACCACCCTCGAAATAGATGAGAAAAAATGTCATTCAAATTGAAATATTTTCCATTTGGTCCAGAGTGGAATATTTGAGCATTGTATTGCACTGTTAACATTGATTTTGGTGCATTATTGTGTTTTGAGCAGTATATGTTTATATACATAAAAACTACACATTTGAGAATAGACAGAAATTGCTGTAAAAACTAACAAATCTCTTTTTTCCATTTTCAAACACAATTGTTTCAACTGCTTCAAAGCTAACCATAACTATTATAATATCAGCCTTTTTGAATAACTAATTGTTAATAATAATCATCATAATAATTACATTTTAAACTCAGATGCTCATTGAAAATGTAGTCACAGTTATTTTGTTTAATTGTTAAATCCAGTAAATGTTTAAATGGAAGTTGTTTATTTACATAAACAAAAATAGTGACTATAAACTGCTACAAGGACCCTATAGAGTCCCAGGGTCACCAAAGGGTAAGTTCTGCTCACCTTAATTGACTTTTCTAAGTAGAACGAACTCTAGGAGGACACCTCGGGCCTTAGAGGTTACAGAACCTATAAAATGTACTTAAATACTTTCTCGTATGGGTCATTTGTTGCAGGGGAAGAGGAGGCATCAGCCGAGGAAGAGGCTGGTGAAGAGGCAGAGGCAGAGGCTGAGGCTGAGGCTGCAGAAACTCTCGCTGAAGAGGCCCCTGCAGAAGAAGAAGCCCCAGCAGAGGAGCCCACAGAGGCTGAGCCTGCTTTAGAGGCGGCGCCAGAAGCAGAAACTGTTATGGAGGCCGTGGAGGAGGTGGTGGCTGAGGTGGTGGTAGAAGCAGCAGAAGTTGTTGCTGAGGCAGCACAGGAGGTCGAATCGGTGGCACAGGAGGTGGAGTCGGTGGCACAGGAGGTGGAGTCGGTGGCACAAGAAGTGGAGTCGGTGGCAGAAGAGGTGGCAGAAGTGGCAGAGGCCGTGGTGGAGGCTGCTGAAGCTGTGGTGGCTGCTGAGGAGCCTGAAGCCAACGGTACGACCACTCCATCTGAGGAAGAAGCCTGAGGTTGCACACATCTCACATCAGGGAACACACTAGGCCACACATGCATCCATTCTCACAAGCCAAGCATGCCTTTTAACACTGGGAACAGTTGAATGGGTAATTTCCCATGTCCATAGGTATGTTGTATTGGTAATTTTCAATGTCCGTAGGTATAAGTCATTGGGAAAATATTATTATGCAATATGTACTGTACATGTGGACATGGTTTTACACCCACCAGGGTTTAGCTGCTATTCTTTGGGCATCATATTTTCTGGGATATTCTCTACTGTCATGTGTGTTGTATTTATTTAAATGAAATATGAGTTTCAGATATTCATGTCATGTTTCTGGTGTGCAGTGTAGATTGTGTGATCCCTATAAATATGTAGTGCATAAGCTCCTAAACACTTCAATGGTCGATTGATAGGATGCTCAATATTAGTTCTGTGTGAATTAACTGTCATTCAAACCTCATCTGTTTCTGGCCCGCACCTCTTATTCCACTTGATTGTAGATTGAACACACCATTAAACATACTGGGCACAAAACGTTAGGAATATTTGACTTATCCCTAACCTTTTCTGACTAGACTACTCTGTTATGACCTGACCAAATGCTGTAAGCCTGTGTATTGTTGATGCTGTAGTTGAGCCCAGCGCCTGATAAGGGTCAGAACCTGTACAGACTGTATCTGCTCTGGTGTGTTGTCATGTTGTCCTAAGCTAAACAAACTCAAGGGTCCTTAATAAGTGGATAATGAGCGCTGTAAACTATTTGTGGGAAAACCCGTAAGGCTAAATTCTATACATACAACTATACATAATTTTATTTTCTTTGACTGAACAAGTACTGTAATTTATTTGCAACACAAAGAACCGTAAAATAAAGTTTTTATCAAATTAACATTTTTAGTGCCCTCATTAATTTGTCTTTTTTAGATGGTTAATTCGTGAATTGGTATTTTGTCAAGGAAAATCTACAACATGGATTATTAGCCCAGTAAGGTACTAGCTGAATGTTGCTTTCTTTAGGTTAGTGCAAGATTTGGTCTGTATTCTTTAGTAAATGTCATCTAGTAAATATAATATAAAATTGTGGTTTGCACCAAAACCCACATTATCTAATGGCTTGTGATTTGAGAGAACGTCCAACCATAGCTTTAACTATTCATAGGTGAAACAAACGAGTCATGCTGCAAATCTTTCTCAAGTTTTGTACTGACAGGTAACAGGGTTTAACATGACCCTTATGTCTGCTGTGCTTCATCAATGGTTAATGACATTTTGGTGGCTGCATTTTTTGTTGCAGTGGTGCTGGCAGCGGCCTCTATCCTGGAGGTACCACACTTGGTATCTACTCCTGACGTCTCAGAAGTTCAACCTAAAGATGAGGTTCCAGCAGTAGAAGAAGTCCCTGCTGCAGTAGAACCTGCCCCAGTGGTAGAAGAAGTCCCTGCTGCAGTAGAACCTGCCCCAGTGGTAGAAGAGGTCCCTGCTTCAGTAGAACCTGCCCCAGTGGTAGAAGAGGTCCCTGCTTCAGTAGAACCTGCCCCAGTGGTAGAAGAGGCCCCTGCTTCAGTAGAACCTGCCCCAGTGGTAGAAGAGGCCCCTGCTTCAGTAGAACCTGCCCCAGTGGTAGAAGAGGCCCCTGCCCCACTAGAACCTGCCCCAGTAATAGAAGACGTCCTTGCCCCACTAGAACCTGCCACAGTGGTGGAAGAAGCTACTGCCTCAGTGGTAGAGGAAGCCCCTGCTGCAGTAGAAACTGCCCCAGTGGTAGAAGAAGCTCCTGCTGCAGTTGAAACTGCCCCAATAGTAGAAGAATCACCTGTCACAGTAGAAGCTGCCCCAGTGGTAGAAGTCCCTGCCACAGCAGAACCTACTCAAGTGGTAGAAGACACCACTGCCCCACTAGAACCTGCCCCAGTGGTAGAAGAAGCTCCTGCTGCAGTAGAAACTGCCCCAGTGGTCGAGGAAGCCCCTGCTGCAGAAGAAGCTGCCCCAGTGGCAGAAGAAGCTCCTGCTGCAGTAGAAATTGCCCCAGTGGTCGAGGAAGCCCCTGCTGCAGTAGAAACTGCCCCAGTGGTAGATGAAGCCCCTGCTGCAGTAGAACCTGCCCCAATAGTAGAAGAATCATCTGTTACAGTAGAAGCTGCCCCAATGGTAGAAGAGACCCCTGCCCCACTAGAACCTGCCCCAGTGGTTGAGGAAGCCCCTGCTGCAGTAGAAACTGCCCCAATAGTGGAAGAATCACCTGTCGCAGTAGAAGCTGCCCCAGTGGTAGAAGTCTCTGCCACAGCAGAACCTTCTCCTGTGGTAGAAGACACCCCTGCCCCACTAGAACTTGCCCCAGTGGTTGAGGAAGCCCCTGCTGCAGTAGAGGCTGCCCCAGTGGTAGAAGAAGCCCCTGCCGTGGATGTGCCAGTTCAAATGACTGTGGACACAGTAGCAGAAGATGCCAAGAGAGAGTACATTGTTGTAGTTCTTGAGGGAACTCCCAAATCAGAGAACAGGCCTATGGTGCTCGGCGTGGGTAGAATGACAGGAAGAATAATCCCAGGCCCAGATGATGATGATGATGATGCCCCTTCATCTGAGGTATTGTATTCAATCAATAATTTCTCTGTTTTTAGTGCATGCATCAGCCCATTTCTAATGTGTAAGCTGGTTTATACCTACAACATAATTATAGGCTTGGATATCCCAATAATAATGTTCTACCATGTTCTCCACACAGTTCACAGGAAGCTAGCATGTATTTATATCGCCGAAATGATGATATTATGAAATCACGGTCCACGTCCACAGATCCTACGTGTGAACGCCATAACATAAATTTCAACAATAAATCTTTGCGGGATCTTTTTCAACTTTTGCACACAGGTACATATCATGAAGACGCAGAACTGGATTGAGTTTGGTACTTCTATGATTAGTGACAATTAAATAATTAACTAATTAATGCCCTAAAGCACATTTATTGAGCCAATAATCCTGCTGAACATAACATTTAATGTACATAGGCACATTACAGAGGTCAAATAAAGAATGCCTCTATAGCGCCCCCATGTTTATGACCCCTATAGGACCCTGAACACACTTACTTTGTGGAGAATCACTGTACCAAGTTTCATTGCTCTCTGCCAGTGTACCCAACATAAAATATTATTATGACCCCACCCTACAACAAACATGAAGTCGGTCATTTTTAATTAAAATTGGGAAGTCGGGTATATTTAACAGCCTCTAACTTGCACATACCTGAAACGCCTAATTACCCCCGGCCCTGAACACATCTGACTAATATGATGGGAGTTACCTCTATAGACATATGCGGGCATTTCGCCGATATTCACCTTGCTGCCAGTTACGACAGCGTAGGCCTAGTTGTTCTAATGGACAATGTTAGTCCTTGAACAGTACTACTCTACTCTGCCTAGTTTTAAATAATTTTCTTTTTCATCAGCACAATGGACAGGGACAAAGTGGGAAAGCCGACAGACGGGGACTCCCATGCAATATCGTACCCACCAGCCATCGTGGTGTATATTGTGGACCCCTTCAGTTATGAGGACGCAGATGGAGAGGTCCACTCCAGCACCTGTACTCTGGGCCTGTTGTGCTGCTACATGGAGATGCTTCAGCTGCTGCCAGCTCACATCAGAAATGCAGTCTCCGTTCAGGTACTGTCAAGTATTAAAATCTTTCTGCCATAGTCAGAATTGAATTTAAAATATAATAATTTGAGTAAAACAAATGCAACAGATCAGGTTAATGGCAGGCACAGTGGGAGGTTAAAATGGGCAGGGGACCCCATTAGCAGATGCTAATGGACTGCTCTAATGACACAAGATTACATCAACAGGCCTAAGGGAATTGTAAAACGCCATAGGTGTGAGTCTGCTACTAGACTAATTACTGTAAGCAAAGCTGAGGCAAATAGTCTTGGGATGTTTACTGCGCTTCTTTTAACTTACTAAACTTCATGTGGCTTTCCCAACAGATTGTCCCATGCCAGTACCTGCTCCAGCCTGTGCACAGTGGAGAGAGACACCTCTATAGTCAGCACCTCAAGTCTTTGGCCTTCTCAGTGTTCACACAATGTCGAAGGCCTCTGCCCACCTCCACAAACTTTAAGGCCCTGACAGGATTTGGTCCGGGACTTGCCATTGATATGGCTCTCAAGAACCCAGAGGTAATTGAATTGACTTCTGTTTGGTGGATTCAAATGCCGGTAGTATTATGGTTTTCCTCACACACGTTTCCTCTTTATACAGAGGCCAGAGTGCCAGCGCTTGTACACTCCACCATTTATTTTGGCTCCAATAAAAGATAAGCAGACTGAATTAGGGGAAACATTTGGAGAGGCGTCTCAGAAGTACAACGTTCTGTTTGTTGGTTACTGTTTGTCCCATGACCAGCGCTGGCTGCTGGCCTCCTGCACTGACCAACACGGAGAACTGCTGGAGACTTGCATAATTAGCATAGATGTCCCCAACAGGTATGTACCAGTACCCTAGTGATCCATGTTTCAGTTTTTGTATTTTTTGCATTCAAAGTAACATGACATTATATTCACAGGGCTCGCAGGAAAAAGGGCTCAGCCCGGCGACTGGGTCTACAGAAACTCTGGGATTGGTGTCTAGGCCTCGTGCAGGTGACATCACTGCCATGGAGAGTTGTGATTGGACGACTCGGCAGAATGGGTCATGGAGAGCTGAGAGGTATAAATGCATACATTATTATGGTGCTGTTCTTTTAAATTCAGACGGTAACATTGATGAATACTTAATCCTATATTTCAGACTGGAGTATTCTGTTGAGCAGAAGAAATCTGCAGTCTCTTAGTAAACGTCTGAAAGAAACGTGTCGAATGTGTGGCATCTCTGCTGCTGACACTCCCAGCATCCTCAGTGCCTGTTTGGTTGCTATGGAGCCACAGGGTTCCTTTGTAATCATGCCAGGTATAAATAATTAAGAAAATACTTGTGTCAAGGAAAAGGCGTATATTAAACCCATTATAACCTTGTTTTTATTGTTGTTTTTGTAGATTCGGTCTCGACAGGTTCTGTATTTGGACGCAGCACCACACTCAACATGCAGACGTCGCAGCTGAGCACACCTCAGGACACATCTTGTACACACATTCTGGTTTTCCCCACTTCTGCCATGGTGCAAGTCAACACTAACACCACTGAGCCCATTGACATCAACTTCAACCCCATAAATGGTATGTTTGGAAGACATTTATACATGCATACATATACATTTAAATTAATTTTATGTCTTGCTTTGCGTCAATAGATGGATCAGATGGAATGGGTTTCTTTGACCTGTTTGATAACGACATGGTGGATCCAGACCTCATCAACATTCTGCCCAACTCTCCCACCACCTCTCCAGTTCATTCACCTGGCTCCCACTACCACCAGGGGGGTGACAGCGGCAAGGTCGATTAGAAGTCTTTGTAATTTTGATGGACTTTAAACTTCCGGTATTGACACTGTTGATTCTAAAGTTTCTACATGTTGTCTTGTAGGGCCAAAGTGCAGACCGAATGGAGTCACATGAAGAGGCCCTGAACATCCTGCAGCAGCCGATGGCTCTGGGGTATTTTGTATCTACAGCCAAAGCCGGACCTTTGCCGGACTGGTTCTGGTCTGCCTGTCCTCAAGCCAAAAACCAGTGTCCACTGTTTCTCAAGGTACAAACAGGCTTAATCTAGATTTGAGAAATTAATCTTCCATCAACCAAACTACTCTACATTTTAGAGTAAAAATACCATTGATAGATATTTTAATGGAGGTCTGTTTGTGTCTCGGTTTTTTTCAGGCCTCTTTGCACCTGACCGTGTCCTCTGTCCAGTCAGATGAGCTGCTTCATAGTAAACACTCCCATCCTCTGGACTCCAACCATACCTCTGATGTGTTAAGGTAGGTAAAATCTCTCACATTAAACACACGCACTTAATTTCAATGAGAGGTTGATTTTGTATTGTGCTGTGTTAACAGATTTGTCCTGGAGCAGTACAACGCCCTCTCGTGGCTGACATGTGACCCTGCGACTCAGGACCGCCGCTCTTGTCTGCCTGTTCACTTTGTGGTGCTCACACAAATGTACAACTTTATCATGAACATGCTCTAAAGCTGACTGTCTGGTTGGATTGCTCCTTCGGTCAAACTGTGGATATCCTGAGACGTACTCCTCGCGGGTGATGTGACGGGGTATCGCTCAACTCACCAATCGGATGCCAAGGATCCATTTTAACAATTTGGATGTTCAAGGGACGTTTCATAATGGAGAATAAATTTTTATTGACTGTAGATTGCAATCTATGAAATTTTATCTTATGAAATGCCTGCATATATTATTTATTTTACGTTTTTAAATGTGGAATTTTTAATGCTTAATATCTTTTATATATATATATATTACAAATCCTAGAGGATGTGTACATCTCACTGTAAAGGAATTGGTTTGAAAAGTGTAATTTTCTCAGTAACAACACAGAAAAACTTGTCGAAAGTGAACTTGCTGTAGATTGCTTTTAGAATCTTATTTTTTCAAAGGGGTGCTGACCTTTTTATTGCCATGCTGTAAAAAATGAAGTACGCTGGCTTGGGCATTTACGTCCCACCCAACGAGTGGATGAGACTTACCTCTCTGTCTGCTTTAGCTCCAGAGTCTCTTGCACAGTCACTTGATGAGCTCTGAAGAAGAATTAAAAGGTACATTGTCAGATTATATATTTTATATAACAGATTTAGGTAATTGTGCGTGTATATGTGTACATATAATTGTGTGCCGCTACTGATGGTGCAGCTTCTGTTTTAGGAATAAAGTGCGTCTACCTTACTGTCTCGACTCAACTGCTTTTTGAGACACACGGGACTTCAATTACAAATGCGTACTAAGCTGTCTGGTCACTTTATCAGGCCTAAAGGCTAATCAGATGAGTTACTAGAGTTACTTTTTCATGCAGATATTACAAATCTGCTGAAATTCAAACCAAGCATCAGAAAAGGAGGACTGTCTGAATGCAAAAAAAAGAACATCAAACCTTGAAATCGGGTGGGCTTTAGCCTCATAAGACCACACCAAAGCCACTTTAGTAGGAACACTCTTCACACGTGTCTGAAATGTGATGAGCCTAGGAGGCCAATTGTATTTGGTTAAAGAAGGACTTCATTGGCATTCATGTTAGGGCCTTTCAGATTGAATGCTAATGCTACATTTTGGTCAGTACCTATAGTTCTGTTTGATGACATGGGGCTGGACCCTGTCCGTCCTAACCGGATTGGGATGGTTAGTGAGAATGGCATTAGCTAGTCAAGGAGAACATGTCATACCAAAGCTTCATCCAATCAGCCTCTTTAAGTTGTTCTTAATGGGATCTAATTAAAGGGTAGCCCAGTTTGTCTGGAACTATTCAGGAGGTCAGCACATGCCAAATCAATCTATTAAAAGAATTCACTTAGGTATTTGAAGTATTTCCCACAGTTGTAAGTACATAGGGGTTTCTTTACTCATGTGTAAAGAAACGCATGTGTTCAGGACATTGAGATATGATTCAGGAGGTATACAGTGGGTTAAAAAAAATCAGCAAAATAAACAAACAAAAAACATTTCACAAATAAGATAGTTAATGGCTGATTAATGCACACTTTGAGATGATGGTTGAATATTTTTATACCATTTTTATATATATTTTTTTCAGGCACAGCCACTACATAGACGTAGCCTTGAGTTGTGTTTAATAATTTACTGGCACTATTTATTTCTTCCCCTTTCTCCATTTAGAAATCCTCCTGTTGTCTCATAAGCCACCTTTCCTTAGTCTCACAAAGGTTTAGCGAGCTGATGGGATTACCATAAGCCTGTAGGAGTAGTTAATGGTTTTTCATGGCGTTGATAAGTAACACTAACTAATTGAACAGAGGCAGCATACAGATGACGCTGGCAGAGCGACAGGTGTCCTCTCAGTTAATGGTGGGACTCGCGACGACTCACACACCACTACATTCCCGCTATGTATTTCAAATGAGGGTGTATTGGCTTTGTGCTGGATAATAAAAGGTTCTGGATAAGATTTCTCTGGACTTCCTCTCGCAGGTAATGTCTTTATTTGCTCTGAAGTACATAGCTCCCTGCGTCAAATTCGGTACTTACGGTAAAACAGTTCTTTCTATGGCGCTGGTTCTCAGACTGTATTACAAGTGCCACTGGTGATATGTGGGCACTTTCTATTGGCATTCAGAAGACTTTTACAGTTTTTACATTTAGTAATTAGTCTGAATATCCCTGGCCACTGGTGTAACCCTGGTTTAGACTTGGTTTGGACCTGAATTAGACCTACCCTTGTCTTGAAGTAAGATAAGATATACTTTATCATCCCCATAGGGAAATGTACTTCTGCACGGGAACACCCAGCTCCAGACCTTTTCTTTGTTTAGACCTGGTTCACATCATATTTGTTGAGAGTTACTTCAATATGCAGTAGGTATAACTTTAGTGCTAAGAATAAAAAATAACTAGCTCCCAATATGTATAACTATATTTTAACATGACTGCACCGGTGACTGCTGCATGACCTGAGACGACTCTACCTCATGTCTCTCATCACTGTTGTTTGTGCTCTCAACAAACAGCTCTGTTATTAGATTAAAAGATTTATGTGGCACACTGACATGGAGGGAAAGGGTGTGTAACCTCTGTCTAATCTTGTCTTTATGAGAAAGAAGGGATCAGGCTGTTGGATCATTGCAGCACAAAGAGGTTAACGGGCTATTAACAAAGTGCCTGCTGGATACTAATGTGCAAGGTCTTTTTCTGTTTGTAAAGTGAGACATCTTATTGAGACTAGGAGTCACTGTCCCAAATATAATGGTGCGTATCAGGCAGGGCTCTGGTGTAAATTCCTATAAGCCAAATAAAGAAGAAAAACACCGTATAAGAGGGGGGTTATTTGTGTGATAGCTGTAGAAGCTGAAAGAAGAGTTGGTCTCATACTGAGCTGTAGCATAGATTCAGTGGGAAAACAGCTGGACTTATACTAACCACATTACTGATTATGTCCTTGGAACGGATGTTTCTGAAATGAATTAAAAGCATTGGCGCTAAAGCCACAATAGGATTAGTGTCCGCAATCTGACAAGATCATATCATTTGTGTGAGTGAGTATTCCACTATAGCTTACTACATAGTTTAGAGCCATGTTGATAGCTGCATGGCGACCGATTCATTTTTCAGGATTGTTGTTTCTATGTTTGTGCATCTCTTATTATTCTTGTCTTCATCATCAGGTTATCAAACTTACCCAGAGATGCACTCGTTCACTCCTGTCACCACCACGGTCCACAAAACAAGAGCTGAAAAGTCCTTACAATCCCCCGTAAGTAACAAATCAAAACAGTGATGATTATATGAATGGTACATGTCAATAAGTCCGTTAAGATGATTAATTTACAACTCTATCATTTCAGAAGCGAGGGAAATGGGGATCACTGCATGTCAGTATTGCATGGCAGATTTATTACAAAGAGCAACTGAAAGTAAATATTGCATTCATTTATTTGTGTTATATTTTTGTAATCACATCCGTCGATTCCACATTTCATGTATGTTTTTATTTTCTTTTTGAAGAAAGTACAACTCACATCTGAGAATCTGCATCAAAACCCCTCCATACAATATAACTTAGGTGAGTAAACCATACAGACTGTACGATTAGTGAGCTGCACTGGATAATGGTGAATTAATGTGAAATGTTCAATACATTGCTTGTGTCCTTTTTAGAGAACGTGAACACAAACTTCAACAACAGTGAAGCGAACCCAGTGGAACATGAAATGCATTCTCATCATTTTCTATCACACACTCACACCACTAAGAATGAATGGAAGAAGCAGCCTCTAAACCGGCTCAGTAACAATAAATCAATAGAAAAAGAACAGCGGTCACGTGACAGGAAGAGGCACTTGGACACCCCCAGTGACTGCAAAGTGAAGAGAGTGAAGCAGGAGGCACAAGATGAGTTTGGTGTTTCTACCAGGACAGACTATTGGTCACATTCAATACCAGTCTTTAACTCCAGTAGTCATAGCTGTACACCTAGTGCCTATTCTCATTGGCCTATTGGGTTGCCTCTTGCTTTCCATGGTGCAGAAAACATGCACCAAAGACCATCAATGGATAAATGCTTAAAACTACAATATCCTTTTATGCCAAACTTAAGTTTGTTGAACACATGTAAACCACATTTTAACTGTCACCCTGTTTTCACACAAGATTTCAAACAAAAGTGGTTCTTATGGGCAACTCAACAAAATAATTATGGCCAACACTTGTGGATGCCACCTGCTTCTACTTGGGCTTTTGACAACTACACATCTGGGGCAGAGCCAGTGTCCCACTCAAAGCAAGTAGCCACTCTGATGTGAACTGACTGTAGAAACAGGTTATTAAATAATAATAATAATAATAAAGTTTGGTTTCAACTCTACAATATTGTTCATGGTTGATCAGATTATCAGTTAATTACATTTTTTTGCAGTATAAACTACTACTTCTATGTTGTAATTATTAGAATAAAATGTTTCTGCCATAAAGACAAGAGTAAAACTAGGCCTACACTGTCATATTTCCTACATTGCTCTTTCAGTCTATAGGGGGCGCTATAGAAGTAACTGGCATCATATTGGTCAGATGTGTTCAGGGCCGGGGGGTAATTGGGTGTTTCAGGTTTGAGCCTAATCGGGCAAAGTATGTGCAAGTTAGGGGCTGTCAAATATACCCCTTGTGTTGCCTTCACAGTTTAGGTCATTAATTAATTAATTACTTAATATTCATCGTAGAAGTACCAAAATTAATCCTGTTTGCTGTCTTTATATGTACCTGTGTGCAAAACGTAGTTCTTGAGTTATTGCGTTCACATGATTCCATAATATCGGCGTTTTGCAGATGATATAATAATAATAGACAGATCAGATTAAATTGGATCCTACAGCCACACCAGAAAACACCTTCGCTTATAATGTAAAAATAAAGAGACAGTGTTGTGTATCAAAAGTGTATTTATAATATGGAACCAAATGAACTGCCATATATGAACACTTTACAAAACTAAATGTTACTTTTGAACTCTGGTCCATATAAAATCTATTAAAAACAAATAAAACCTTTAAAAATGCTGCAGTGCTTAAAAGTCATCACATTCAAACATCATGACATTTCAGTGCATGTATAACAAAGCTGGTCTGCTGCAAAAACAATAGTAAAAACAGCATTGCACATTTGATCAGAAGAAAAGTATAAATAGTCTAATAAATGGATGGAAAATGGACACTTTTATAGAAATCACACCACATCCATCCCCAAACCTCTCGCGACCTCTGTCAGGGCCTGTACTGCGCCGGATGTCCCGCTGGTGTCACAGTCGTCCTGGGAGAAGGCTCCTGGATCCTCCTCTATGTGCGGGGCGGCGCTCATGACACAGTACACGGGAGAGTTAATGGGACTGGCCTGAGATGAAATGTCTTCAGCACCGGACAGCTCTGAGGAGTATGAGGAAGAGGAGCAGGATGAAGGTGACGAAGAGCCCGCAGGTGAACTACAGCCCCTCACCGGTGGGGCAGACGGCTTCTTGTTACGGCCGCTACTGGTCCGCTGACTTCTCCTGAGACTCTGCGGCTTTGTGGCCATGTTCTTCATAATCTCTTTAGTTACCTCCACAGTCTCAAAGCGCACCATGTTCACTTTTAGGAAGCCATCAATGTCCTTTTTATATCTACAGGGGAAATATTATACAAAATGACATCTATACATTAAAAAGTGTCATATATATTTTGTTTTTACCTGAAGCGAGAATGTCCAGAGGGCCACTTCAGCTCATGTTTCTTGCGCAGGTGAAGTGTGAGGGTATAACACCAAGAGAAGACCTTATCACAAATATGGCATTTGTATTTGGACATGCCCCCAGCCTGGAACAAATAAATCATGTTTTATTCTACATCTTTTCACTTTTCATGCAGTGGTCTATTGGATGTGTTTATACTAGGGATCGAAAGCACATTATGACATAGGAAAGAATGTCAAATCAAGTGAGATGGATCCTGTTCTACGTCAATTGATAAACATTCATTTTACAAAAACTGAATGAATTAAAGGATACAAACCTCATGCACTCTTTTGAAGTGGTGGTTCATGGTCTGAAATGTGTGGCAGGAATAGTCACAGCCTTCGACTGTGCAGTGATACACAGAGCCCTCATTATGGACCTCTGTGTGTTTCTGTAGATCACGCTGGTTCTTAAATCTGCCATAATAACACAAAGCATAAAGCATATATTAAGCATCTATTTTATTTTCAATTGCACTATAGTAGGTACCTTTTGTCACAAAAGTCACATGGGAAAGGCCGTTCATCACAGTGACGAAACCTGATGTGGATTTTTAAAGCTGCGAGAGTGGTGCAGGTCATGTCACAGAATGGACACTTCACCTGATTCACTAGAAAGAAGTAACATCATTTGTACTGATGACTAATAGACACAATGTGAGAGAGAGCAGTAGATGTATATAAAGAGGTAGATTTTTACCATGTTGGCGGACATGGTCCCTTAAAAGCCTCTCATTGGAAAAAGCTTTCCCACAATGTTCACACACAAGTGACTCTGTGAAGAACACAAGTGAAACTAGAGCTATGAATTAAAACAGAGACAATTGTCTGAAGTAATGTGGTAGATCACCGACCGATGGGCTCAGCCTGTCTGTGGAGGTGGTCGAACAGCTTTGTGTTACTGGAGAACATGCTGCCGCAGGTCGGACACGAGACGAGCTTCTCCTGAGTGTGACTGCGCATGTGCTCTCTCAGGCGATATCTGATCTTAAAGAACGCATCACATCCTACAACACAATCATTCAAATGAATGATCAAGAACAGTGTCAACAGAGAAGTCAGTAATGAGGGTCATATGAGAACCTCTGACTGACCTGTCCAGTGACAAAACAGAGCTTGTTGTTGTTGTGGCTCATTGAGAGCCTGTGGTTCAGCACTTTCAACATGATTGTCCACATGACGATAAAACCACTCAGGATTGTTAAAAGTGCTCTGTAAGACGAAGTTATCAAATGTGATGTGTCTGTTTATTATATAATAATAAGTTATATAATTTAATTATATTGCAATCTGACAAAAGTTACATACATCACAATGTTCCCACTGGCAAACGTATCCCTCTGATCCCTCAGGCACAAGGTTGTTGCTGTGAGCACCTTGATTGCACGTTGGCAGGTCATGGCGGTGCTTCAGGAGCTGGGAGCCGACATATTTGAGCTTACTGTGGTAGTTGTGAAAGAAGGCATGGATCTCCAGCTCAAGTGGACTACCCATGGAGAGGTATTCACAACCATCCCACAGACAAGCATACTCATCTGAAACAAACATGACATCATAAACTCATCTGAAACATGACTTAATAAACACATCTGAAACATGACATAATAAACACATCTGAAACATGACATAATAAACTCATCTGAAACATGACATAATAAACTCATCTGAAACATGACATAATAAACTCATCTGAAACATGACATAATAAACACATCTGAAACATGACATAATAAACACATCTGA
>JAVQKC010114087.1:0-16410 GCA_036025475.1 Philypnodon macrostomus
TGAAGAAGTCTGCTGGATTGGCAGATGAAAGCTTTTCAACAATCAAAACCTTGTCCAGATGCCCTTTTTCAACTTTCAGAATGACCTCTACCTGGATGAATGACAACCTTCACCGATGCTTGGTTTGGTCAAAATAAAACAACAGCTATATTCTACTGTGATTCCCCTCAGGTATAGATCACGACTACTAACTTTATAGCTGCTATTTCTGGAGTTTTTCTCCAAACCGTGAATCCTGATTGTGTCACCGACCTGTTTTTATGGCTGCTGGCTAAACGTTTATCATTCAACCAACGCTCTCACTTTCGACTCCGGATTATGTGCAGCAAATTCAAAAAGTATTAATGGCTTTGTGAAAAAACGTCTCGATCTTGGCGATTTACAAAGCCTGCTTGTATTCTCCGCCGCCCGAGCCAAATTACATGTTCCTTGAGTGACGGCTATTGCGCTATCCTTGGGCACTATTCAAGTCGGGGCTCCTTAATTTGAAATTGATAAGATTTCTTTTAGAGACATTGTTAAGCTAATGTAAATTTGGAAAGCAGAGGAGGACCGAAAGGCTAGTGCTGGCTTAACTTTGATGAGGTGTTCATATCTTATATCAAAAGTCAGATAAAACCCTTATTAGCCTTGTTGGTCTGGCTAGAGTGGGGGAGTTATTACACTGAGAGGAGATGGTGTCTTTGTTACATGTCCTTAAGCTTTCCAACGGGGTCAACTTAATTTTCTGACTTAAGTTCCACAAGACACGCTGACATTGTTTGAGAGATCTCGCTTTTTCGTAGTCCGCAACATCTAGGGGATTATGCTGTTCATGCCAGTGGCGCTTTGATAATCGGTTGTCATTTTAGCAGTTGTATGCCCTTCCCCGGCTTTGGCTGTTTGGCTTTTGGTACAATCGAATGTTTGTGAGATTAGTTGCTCACACTGCTTTCAAAAAAACGTTTCCGTGTGGCAGTGGGTTTTAATGTTTGCCTGTAGGCGCACACAAAGTGGAACGATGGTGAAAATATGCTGGGAGACTGATAAAATTGTAGATTAGTTGGTTATTTTTAAGAGAACTGTAGCAATACCAAAACATAAAGTACATATGTAAAATAATATATTAATTACCTTTGCTAAAGTTGTTTTTTTCCTATTATGGTTAGTTTTATTTAGGAATAATGGGCCATGGGAAGAAATCTGGTGTTGATCTGGAATATAGGATGTTTGAAATAATTTAGTACCATAGAGAGATGGGAACATTCCAGTATATACTAACTCCAACCACAAGAGGTCAGTGAAGGAACAAATTGAAGTTTGTCTCTAGGTCTCAATCTCATTTCCATTGGTTTGAGCTCTGAGTGCATCTAGTATTGGGATTTTTTTGTTGTCTAAAGGGCATTAAATAACATTATTAGGTAGTCAAAATATATTTGTTAAGTATATAAAAAATGGTCTATATCCCCATTAACCACTGTGTGCAAACTGCCGTCCTAGACTTCCTCAAGAAGCCCCACGTAAGCACACTGTTTGTATACGCCACCAATCAATGCTTCAGACCAAGAGGAATGAGCATTTGACTTACTGACTGAGGGACGGCGTCAATACAAAACGCTGGCCCTAAACAAGTCGGAAAACACCTTGGGTTCCAGCACTGTGTCCCATTGATTTCTATTCAGCTCGACGCGGATTCTGCAGCATTTAGACGTTTAATTCCCCTTTCAAACAAAGTCATTACACAGACGAGCATTTAATTAAGCAATCACTGAGGTGCAATCTGAATGATGCACTGACTAAAGTTGGCATTATTGGGGATTGTCTTTGTCTAAATGGGATGATATGCAAAGAAAGCAACTACAAACATGGTATGCTTCTTCAGTTATATAGAGCACTGTGCAAACGTTTTACGCAGATGTAAAGACGTGCTGTTAGCTAAAAGGTTATTCTCATCAAGAGATCACGCTGAACACATAGTTGTATACGTTTCCTGAGAACATTACTACATTTTTGGACGCAATTTTGTACATCTACCAAAGAGCATTTTGAAAGTTATGCTTGAAGAATCCTTATCATTCCACTCATAATTAAACACAGTGAAAGATGTTTTGAGATGGAAAGAGCCAGGTATTCACGGCTGACCTATTTCCACCACAAAAGCAAGGCTGATTTCTGAGGGCATGGACGCAGATGTGTCTAAGGATGTACTGAGGAGATCTCACGTCTCCATGCCCAAGTGAACAGGCTTTTTAATGTCCGTATGTGGCCTTTTGGCACCAGAAGCGTAACTTGATAATATAGGGCCCCACTGCATGTTAGAGAATAGAATGGGCCCCAAATTATCAAATAGAATAGAATTTTTATTAGCTTTATTCATTTAGCTTTATTTCAGAAAAAAACTACAAACTCTTTACTAGAGTTACCTGCCTCTTAACCAAAAAGGGCCACTCTCAGCAACAGTCCCCCTAAACCCCCTGGGCCCCGAACAATTGCCTGAGTGAACTAATGCTAATGCTACGCCTCTGCTCAGTGCATTATTTGCCTTTGCCATAGCTACAGTGACACTGAGTTGTATTAATGTTTATACGAGGTCATGCTTGCTGGTTATGGACTGATAATGAACTTTGGATAGCTTCAGATACAGTGCTTCGATATGCCTTAATCTTGGATTCTTGATTTCCTTGTCACATCAAATCAGCAGTGCTTATCTAAAGACAATTACCCAGAAAAAGGTTTCCTTTTACTTTTTATTTAATCCCCCACAAAAAATTACCCAAAACTCCAGAAGCCAGAAAACCAATTCACGCCTTGTTTATTCAGGGTGGACAAATAGAGTAAATGAGCTCTGAAAATGCTTACAAACTGGAGTCTGTGATAAATGGTGCATTGATTTTCTCCCAGCCTTGCCCCTGACTTTGTAAATACACAATTGGACATGTTTGCACTTGTTTGTAGCCTGTCCTCTCATGTCTGTGTGTCTGTGGTGTCCAGGTGTACAGGTGGCACGGCACCTGAAACAGCACCTGCCTCAGTGTGTGGCAGTATGTCGACCTCTCGACGCCATTTGTTCACAATCAGGGATACAACTGTTATATTAAGTGTCTGTATGTCACACATTTGTATATTCATCTTTGTTGGTGGTTTGCCTAATACATATAGAATATGTTTCTATGTTCATTTACCGTCTACTTAATCCTGTCAGGTGTTTTTTAAAAAACAAGTAGAGTCACCAATTCCTCTAACACTTGCACATGGATGGCAGCACAAGTACCCAGAGAGAACCCACAGGAAAATGGAGAGGACATGCAGACTCCGCCCAGTGAGATTGCAATCAGCCGGTTTGAGGATTGAACCCATAACGTCCATGTTTAGAGGCTGGAACACTAGCCAATTGTTTTTTTATGTTGGCCATATGATTAATGAAACACCAATATTTTTAAATTCAAAGGAGTTACCCCAGTAGAGGTTAAAGTCAACCTAATGCAAACAAACGTAGTGTATTATTATCTTAATTACCTTATAATATTCAATATGATGATAATTCCCTCAACACTCGCCACTGGTTCATCTCAAAAAACAACATTTTCTTGAAACTTGACCTTTGACATTCTAAACTGCGACTACAGATGTTAATCAAAGTCAAAACTTAATCCCATGCTCTGATAAGATGCTGTATTTAAGTGTAGCTCCTTTTTAGCGGGGGGCTCGATCAGGTGGAATGAAGAGGAACTGATTGCTTGTGGTGATTGTGCTGATTACATTTTAAATTTAAAACTTTCTCTCCCCACTACGTACATGGGGCCCAGATAGTTTGGCAGATAGACAATGACAAAGTGAGGATGAGTAAATGCCAAGCAAGGACTTTTTGTAGTGTTTTTACAGGGATATGTTGCACATTGGCCAAAACACCCCTTCATTTCAAAGCCAAGCATGCATTGACATACAGGCAAATGTAAATGAAGCCCCAGTGTAAAGGAGGCCCCCTACTGGTTGGTAAAACAATATTCAAAACTTAGGTCACACTTTATTTTACATAACCCTTAACTACATTGTATCTACCTCATTAGGTACAATGTAATACACTGTAATAACTGCATTATACGTGCAGAATGGTTAAGGATGGGGTTAGGTACAATGTAGTTGCATGTTATTACAGTTTGTTACACAGTGTATTACATTGTACTTAATGAGGTAGATACAATGTAGTTAAGGTCTATGTCAAATAAAGGGTTTGTCAAAAATAGTCCTTAGCTGAAAGTGAATTTCAGTCAATCTCTTTATTTAGATTATGGAAACTCTGAAGAGTCTTGCCCAGGTCCCCCCAAACTTCTCAAATTGCCTCTGTTCAAATCCACTATTTTCAAACTTTGTGTACACATAATACTTTCCTTCCTTGCCCATTCTGTTTTCAGTAAGCTATATATAATAACAGTGCATTGTTCCCACCAGATGCCAACACACAAAAAGCAGCATTATTTTGTCTGCAATAGCAATTTTCCCATTACACTGTTTATGTATCACCACGGCGGCATAAATCATCAACATGTTTTCAAAGTTTAATAAAACAATCATGTTCTGTAGGAGGGAGAGTTCAGCATTCCTGACCTACTCTTATTCTCACTGTGAGCTGAATCTACAATGACTGAGATTGCTGTTGCAATTTCCCCCCCTTCTCCTTGTCATAACATTATGGATGCTTGCGCTACAGCTGTCAGATAAATGACGTTGGAAAATGTACAGTGAATTTGCATGAAATATACGGGCACGGGATGGATGGAGTACTAGCATTAGCATATTAGCATACATTGTGTCCATAGCCACAGTGGGAGATGACAGACCATGTTGTGTGTATGTGTTCAGTATGAAATGAAAGAAATATATGATATATAATAGAAATACCAGTTGGAATGTAATGCACTTGATGCCATTTGATCAAATCACACTCCTTGGGTAGTCAGGAGTGGACCTTTTTAATATTCATAATAAATTTTCAAAAGATAACAGAATAACTACAAGCCACTAAATCAATCAATAGATAAAATACAGGCCCAAGCCACCGGTATAACAAATCAAAACAAAATATGGACTATGGAAGTATGTCAGTATGTATGGGTTTGACAACAATATAATGTCAGAGCTATACATTCGAATTAATGTTTTCAATAAATAAAGATCATTTCAATGGCCTTCTCTATTGTCTTTTCACTTTATACTTGTGAAAGTGTGAACTAGCTTGAGCTACATCACTGCTACTCTTGCCTTTGTTCAAAACAGTGGCGTACACTTTCTTTTGTACTTTCTGCAGAGCTCTGGGGAGGAGAAGTAATGTCTGATCTCCGAACAAACATGTTTGACTGTGTGGACTTAATAACCACCACACTCCAACTGTTCTCACTGCAAGACTGGAGCTGCTCATACAGGAGACTATAGGCAGTTGGAATCAAGTTTCTATGCAGCAAAGATGTAACTAATTATGATGTTAATTAATCTCAAAACAGATGAACCATCAATAATTTTTTTCATAGCAGAACACCATGTTGTGTCTGAGGCATTTTACCATTTTATAAAGATTATTTTAAATTGTAATGGGGCAATATAACCAATTTATTTATGTTTTTTTATTTGTTTTTATTTATTTTATTTTATTTGGATTATTATTAGGATTATTGGGATGTTTTTCATGCTCAGGATCTTTAACTTCAATAAAAAGGCTCTGCATTAAAAGCAGGCATGATTCTTTACTTTATCATGGCATGGATCAGGAACTCTACCTGAAGTATTTTTTATTAGTTTTAATATAATGCACTTCAATTGTACCACCTGATAAGTTCTGTTATGAATAAATAAGATCTACAAATTGCTGGCCAGGTTTACTGGATTAGTACATATGACAGCTTCCCAATGGATACTTTGCTGTATACTCCTCTCCTATAAAATCATACAACTTGAAAAGAGCAGTGCTCAGAGAAGGCCTACCTTGAGGTGGAAGGTGTGAAAGTCATGGAGCTTCCTCTCTCCTGAGACCTGCAACAGAGGGGGGTGGGAGGGGCGATATGTCAATCATGATTAGACCACAGTGCTCTCCTGACAGTGATTGATCAATGAGGAACTCCCTTAATGAAGATAAGGATCCAGGGCAATCCCAGGAGCAAAGTGGTAAAAAGTTAGTTGGGGAATAGTGTCCCAGAATGCCCTGAAAGAGCTTAGAGGATTGTCCTGTCTGTAGAGAATACTTAGCCGTTGTATATATTATATATATATATATATATATATATATATATATTGCGTAACATTACTATTATCCAAAAATAATTTACTTTGTGTAACATTTCAGGCCAGAGCTCACAAGCTAGGATATTTCTTGTGACAGTTCCAAGCATGGATAAATGGTGAGGGTTGCGTCAGGATAGGCACCGGATAAGCTTGAATTCTGACTGTCTGCCCACAGCAAACACTTAAAATTATTTGGGCAGCGCTAGATGCACTATTGACAAAATGCTTTGAATTCTGGGTGAAAAAAATATGCTTGTATGTGTCAAAATCTGATTAAATTTAACTTTCACAAGGCTGTCAAACCTTTCAGTTGATAAAAATGCAAGGAGCTAGTATCTTATAAGACATCAAGGATCCAACGATAACGGCTTATGACATTTTCTGATGTATATGTTCAATTCTGTTTTCTGAAATATTATTTCCCCATATGTGTCAGACTAGTTTTTTCCTGGGCACCCCCCCCCCCAAAAAAAAAAAAAACTGTGGCGATCTCAAGGGCCACTTAAACATGACTGGCTCAGCTGGACTGTCAAGTGCAGGCTCATTGTTAAAACACCACCGAACAAGGAAATCAGGCCCTGGAGGCAAACACTTCATATGCTGCTGCGTTGAAATTCACTTTCTGATTTCACCCTGTAATGGTCCTGTGAAAAATGGGCTCTTTCTCCGAGGCTGATCTGACATAAGGAGGGACCTATTTCTGTTCTCTGTATGCAGGCATACACAGGTGAGGACATTAGCCAAAAATGGAAAACCCTTGAAGGTATGCATCTGACTGCTGTCTTGACTTTGTGTTCTTTCAAATGTGGCTCATAAATGGTGCATTGGAGGAATGTATAATATGAAATGATGGTCTATGATGGCGCAGTAGCTACCTCTGTATCTCTCTACGTGGTACCGTCTGGGTACGTCGGAGAAATAACTACTGGTTCGTCGGACCTGTGACTTAGGTTTACCCCACCTAAAGCCCAGAGTTGCTTGGTAGCCAGTGTTCTTTGTCACTTTTTAGAGTCACAATATTTCTGAATTGTGATATTTAATTTTTATATAAAGGTTAAATATTTTCCTGCGATTAACTGGCCAGTGTCTATTGTATACCCCTGCCTCAGGTCCATAGTTACTGGGATAATCTCCATCTCCCAAGACCAGAGGTGTGTAGAGTAGCCAATAATTTTACTCAAGTAAGAGTACTGTTACTTCAAAATAATGTTACAAGTAAAAGTTGTCAAGTAAAAGTAAAAAGTACTCATACACATAAAGTAACTGTTTGAGCGTAATGTCAGATTATTTGTTTAATTTTGTGGTAATATGGCAACATTTTTTAAAGATAATAAACAGATTTTGATATTTTCAAAAGATAAACTAAAATCATAAATAATATTTTCAAAAATTAAGGCACAAGGAACAGAATTTCCACATCGTCACATTTTTCACATAAAGCTGTTCTTACATGACACACAGAGGTGGTAAAAGTACTCTTACTCTTTCTAGAGTTCCAAGATTTTACTCAAGTAAGAGTACAGTCAGTTCAAAATATTATTACTCAAGTAAAAATCAAAAGTATTGTGCAGTAAAGCTACTCTATGGAGTACGATTGATTTAAAAAGTTACTCAAGTCAATGTAACTGAGTAAATGTAACTGAGTACTTTGTATCCACCTCTGCCCAAGACCCCTAAGAGTACAAACTGTAATGTTCCCAGATGTTTGACTTAAATCTGCTAAATGTTGTAGAGCTTAAATGTGCCTCTGTGTTGGCCCATCACTAATTAATGAACAGCACGTCCCGAAACATGTGGCTTTTTAATAAGTGCAGCTGCATATCTCTAATCCATTCAGTCAGCCATGTTTGTGGGCTTTTTATAAGAGCTACTCACTCTACAATACCCACATCAGTGCATTTAGATAAAGACCACCCCTATACGATGAGCTTGAATTGGAAATTGATTGAGAACTGAATTAAAGTCTTAATACATTTTCTCCCCATATTCATCAAATACAGATCCGTAATAAGCAAATGTTTTACTCAATCAGTTCGAACACAAAACTATTCAAATTCTTATCTCTGCTTGACTTTTTTTACATCAAGTTTACAGACTCAAAATCAAATAAAAATGGAAAATTGCATATTAAATTGAACGTTGTGCCATTTTATAATTTTTTTAGGGGGAACGGCCACTGGCGTCTCAAACTGCGTAGAGTTAGGAGAATTTTCTTTTGACGTTTCCAGCAAAGCATAGCAACAGTAAACTCTGTTCTCTGGAATTATGTTTCCCTTTGGTTGCCATGGAAACAGAGCCGGTCACCCACTGGAGGCACGGTCTGATCACCTCTGAGTGTCTTTATGCCGCTCGGGTTATAATAGATTGTACTGGGTGGACATAATTGCGGATAATTGGCACTTTGGTGGTGTGTTATACGAAACGGTCAGTGATACAATAGTTCTACAGCATTTGAATATTTTGAATCTGATGAACCGGGGAACATTCCATTATATTGGAAAAAAAGCACAATTTTTTTGGGACCATTTTGATCAACACTTTGATGGGTGGGCATCTGCTGATCATTGTTTTACACACTGAACTTTTCTATTGGACCCAGTGGGCACCATTGAGCTGTGCGCTACCAGATGGGGCGTGAAGGCAGGGGGTGAATGCACAGAGATTGTGGGCATGGCAGGAGTGTGTAATATCTTTTAAATGTGGTGACACGGTGGCACCGTGGTTAGCACTCTTGCCTCACAGCAAGAGGGTCCTGGGTTCGATTCCTCAGTCAGGGCTTTTCTGTGTGGAGTTTGCATGTTCTCTTTGTGTGTGCGTAGGATTCCTCCGGGCACTCCGGTTTCTCCTACCACTAAAAACATGAACAATAGGTTCCCCATTGGGGCTAGGACTCCCCTGAAAATGAGATTCAGAATCTCAGTGGACTTTCCTGGTTAAATAAAGGTCAAATCAAAAAAATGTTAAGGCTAGTTTCAGTGGTTAGCCATCATGTATGCTAGACTAAAAACAATTTCCTTTGGGATCAATTAAGCATCTATCTAATCTATTAGCTTTTAGAACCTAGGGCCAGGTACTATTTGAGTACCTGCTTCCCCTGGGTTCCAAGTGAGCCTAGCTGATACTAAAACAGATTGCCTGCTCCTGATTGGTTGGAATGTTGTCGCTAGATAAGTCATTGGCTGAGAGAGGTGATGTCCCGCCCACATTTGTGCGAAACTCTTCTAAACCAGCCAACTAGAGTTGAGTAGAGTTGAGTAGAGTTGAGTAGTGTTAGCATCTTTTTAAAACATTAGACGGGCCTATTGGTGGTATATGTCCCGATATGTTCCAGGCACATGATTGGCTGCCAGTACCCATTGTTTTTGTTATTTTTTTTCTTTGGTGGGCAGAGCTGGTATGTGTCAGTTGCGAGAGTTTGTTTCAACCCTGCATTTACTCAGTGTAGTGTGAGACATGGCTGAAGACTATAATAATAAAACTATAACATCTGAGGAGTACACTTTTTGCTGTTTGCTGATATAGCACATCTCTTCATAAGTTGAAACTGGAGTCTTAATTTGTTACTTGACATCTGCTACAAGGTTAGGTCAGGTTACACTTTATTATCCCCATAGGGAAATGTGTCGTCTGCATTTGACCCATGCCTCAATGCCGCTTGGGAACCTGTCAGGAGCAGTGGGCAACCACAGTGGAGCGCCCAGGGACCCATCTCCAGATCTTGAGGCTATATTGGTCAGGATGTACTTAGCTGGAGGATTTAACCCCACACAGAAAGGCCCTTGTGCCTGGTCCGGGACTCGAACAGTACACAGTTTGACACTTTTTCAGACTTGTCAGAAGATGCAATTAATATTTGAATACAGTAGAATAATCCCGAGTCCTGTGGCCGTGACACGTTTCTTATTTCATTGATCCCGGTCCTGATGAGCTAAAATTCATCTCTATGGACGAAATCAAGACAAGAAAAAGAGCTGTCACTTCTGATACTATTTATTTCCAACCTAATAATGCTAGCCTATTAGCTGCTGAAGCTGACCACTCTCTTTAACTTTCTATCCATCTCGCTGTAACTCTAAGTGACGGAGTATGGTGTGAATTTAATGATTTGATGTTAACAGTGAAATGGGTCCTGGGGAGCTTCAACAGCTGAAAAGAGCAAACCATTTGGCCGGTGGAGCTGCTTGCCTCAGCACTTAGCACCAGTGCACGTTTAAATGTGCGGCTCTCACCCGGAATGGCCCACTAGGGGGACGCCTGAAGGGGTTTAGAGGAGGGCAAGTATAGGCTGAGGTCCTGGGGAATTTGAACGGTCATTCATCACATTAATGAGTCATGTCCGTTTATTTACAAAATGGAGACTTTTTGTGACCATTTTCTTTGAGGGGAACTATTACGCTAACTTTCTCCGCTTTCTACCATATTATAACGTTACTCAAATCTATACCCGTATTTTGTTTCATTCATGCATGGTAAAGTAATTCTGTATGCTGAGGCACTAACATCCTCTGGAGCTGAAATACCTGGTTTCACCTTTTTGCCTAGATAGTGGACGAAAGCTGTCACTTTACATTGTTTGTAGTGAGCGTTATGAAGTGTGTTAAAGAGACCAAGGCAGCTTTTTTAATTTATAAAATGGGGATTGAACCCCAAGAAGTGTTCGAGATCCAAATTCCGGCCTAGTATGTTCCTGTGTAAAAAAATGAATTCAATGTGTGTACAGGAAATAATATCTGATACTGGTAGTTAGTTGTGTTTGGTTGTTTCCACAAAATTTGGCTTTGCTGTGGGGAGGACAGCGAACTGGGCCACATTCAGCTCCGGTTATTAGCAGTTGGTCAAGCTTTGGGCCAGAGGCTACTCATTCATCAAATTCACTGACAGCAAATTTAGGTCATGGATAGGCCTGGATTTTTTGGCTACTTTTAGGTCTTTGCTTCCACACGATTTTATTGATTACAACAGTGGCATAGTTCAATACTCACATCTTTGTGTTCTATTTAAACTGCTGGTAAATATATGCTAATGGTGTTTAGACTGTATGTCATGATATATCTATCTTTTCTGAAATTATTTTTTTGTGTGTGTTTGATTATTTTTTTTATTGATTTTAACCACATTATTTGACAAACATGACTACAACATAACCAAATTGCACAACCAATACAGCTTATGTGTGCCATTGCATATTATTGAACATATATATCAAACATCATGAAACAATAAAAATAAACTAAAACCCACCCTACCCTCCCCACGGTTCCAGAGCCCACCAAAGAAGGTGTCATCTCGTAGGCGAGCAATGAGGCCTCAACTGCTCTATCTATAGACAGTTCCAAATATGCAATGTCTAAAAAAATTGATTTCCAAGTCTGAACAGAAAGACAATGTGGTGGCTGCTGTGAGACCAGCCAACAGAGTCTTTTTTCTGGTGAAAAATCATTCAAAATAAGAATGCCTGGTGACCAAGCAACAAGGATACCAAACTACTTTTCTGAAATTGTTGAGTTAAATTTGTATACCACATTTCACTTTGTAGTTCCCTGTGTTTCTACATTGTTACTTAATCTCAATATCTCGCAATAGCAAAACAAGACATATCTCTCCAATCTCCAAAACAAAAATGTGAACCAGACCTAAACTGGAACAAAACCAGGTCTAAATCGGGCCTAATGTGGGACTAAACCAATGCAATACGATGACTAAACCAGATCTAAACCAAGTCTAAATTACGTCTTAACCAAAACTAAACCCCTTAAATGTTATTATTCTGAATAGTTAATACTGTACTTTTTTATCTCATTACTCTTGCAGTCTAGCCCCAACATTGCTCCCTAGACGTCATTGTGCTTGCGTGCTCCTATGCTCGGCTTACCTCACAAAATCTCTTCCACACAGCCAGACAGCAAGATTTAAATAGAAAAATGCGGGGATATTGCGAGTATATGACATTTTTATTTGCCTGAAAAAGCTAAATCTGTGATATTACCATTTCAGGGGTGAGCAGATTTAAAGGCGTGATGGTGTGATAAGTCTCGGGACGGGGTGAAATAGATGAATCTAAAGTTATTTACCCTGCTTAATTGGAACTGTCTGTCACAGGGCAGCAAGCCGAGTCTCTTCCCGGGCCATTATCTGTCTGCCTTGATCATTTGCAGGTATTTTATGGAGAGTGATGTGCCGGGGTGTCAACGTTAGCTATTCAATTTATTCCTCTTGGGGGTTTTTATAGGCTTAAGAAATACAAATGCTGAGGTTGGGAGAAAAACTTGTATAAGGTCAGCTTGTTAATCACTGAACTGCATTAAATTTCATAAATCTGCAAAAAGATGAGGAGCGAGTTGTAGTTTTTAATATTGTGTAAACCAGATAAGTTTGACAAGCTCTACACTGTGTATGATTTATGAGCCCAGTTCAGTTCGAAAGTTCAGGATTTGCACCAAAGGTAACTCCTTATATGGCCTTTGAGCTACAGTGTGCCCTATGTTATGATGTTTCCCTGTCCAAAAATAGTTTTATTCCGTTTTAGCATTCTTGTGTACTGATGCACGGACCTTCCCAGGAGCTGCAAACGCATTTCACTTTCTATGTAGACGGGTGAATAAATCCAACTATATCTATTGATTGCATAGGCTGTCGTTCTCAAGTTGGCATGGCCAGTAGAAGGAAAGAGGCCTTGAAAAGCACATGTATAATGCTGACTTGGAAGTGCCCAGAACCAATTCAAAAAGCTTGGTAAAAAAAACATAATATCTGTTGCCATTTTACATATTATAATAAACACATTGTAGTTTGAATTGGACATGCCCATGGGTTTAATCCCTAATTGCTCCCTGGGGCTGTGTAGCTATTTCTACCTGATTTGGAGCTCTTGTTCCTGGCCTGTCATCCCGGCTACGCTGGCTGCCTGCAACTCTGACTGACACTCCTGCGTCACACAGTAGGCTCAGCTGAAGGATATCTCTAGCTTCTTTGGAGGAGGACACACCACTGGGACCCAGGTGATGTCACCATGACAGCTTGGGAATGTTGGAGGCAGGCTCTGCCATCACGTGGGCTGCCCAGCTATAGTGTACGAGTGTGAAATGCTTCCTGAAAATGTTGCATTGGTGAAGATCTGAGGATGTCTATTCTCTATAAGGAAGGTGTACATGCAGACATATTCTTGGGCTGTTATTACATAGAATAGGACTCACAGCAAGAAGGTCCCAGGTTAGATTTCCAGACCAGACAGATTGACAGTTTGCATATTCTCATCTTAATTCTCCAGCTAGGTCCTGATTATAATCCTGGGTCAAGATCTGGTTGAAAGATCCCTGGGCCTTGCATGCTTACTGCGTCTGACAGGTTGCCCCAGTGGCATTGGTAGGATGAGTCAAATGCGTTACAAAGTCTACCAAAAGTAAGTCTGCAACATCTCATTCCTTGTTCAGACCACACTGTGATTTTGATGTCTTTGAGGAATATAACAAAATAAACAACAGCCTGTTCATTTTTTGTTCTATTGAAAAGGACTTCAGGTGACAAAACTCTGTATTCACCACCAAAGCAGTTCTTGACATGTAGACAGTAGCTGCAGAGACGTTTTTGTTTTAGTGTTTTCGCTCAGCTCACATGGATCTCCTGTGGCAGCGGCTGCACATTAGCTGGCTGCCCATCGTGTCTACAGCCCTATTCAAAGGCTCATTTGCACCATCTGCCAGTGGAGGTGACAGAGGCAGCTCAAGAGCCAAGAGGGCTCTAAAACACACTACAGCTGCCACTGTCTACCTGCCTCCCGCCTTTGGACTCCACTGAATATGCCTTTGTTCAATTGGACTTTGGTGGTTGTTCAAGTAGTAACAATAAAAGACAAAGGCTTGTAGTGCCAAAGCGAAGATTAGCAGCATCACACTGTATTTGTTTACAACATTGTACAAAGTAGAGGTTTGTACATGTACAGGCACAGTTTGGGCTGTATAAAAACAAGAATTCATGTTGATAATTTGAACCCAGACAGGCTCTGACAGTAGAATTCAGGAGGGTTGATTCTGTCCCTTTATATCTCTCACACAACTCTTCACTTCTTTAAAGTTTCGAACAAAGTTGGTTATCATGAATGCAATGTGTCAGCTTGTGACGGTTTGATTGTTGCTGTGTTTCCACATGCAGAGGAGCAGAGAGCAGAGAGCAGAAGAGAGCTTCATGTGTTGCTCAAGGTCCTTTTAGATACTCCCCATCCCACATCTCCCTGCACAATTAATTTTATCTTTGGGGTATTATCAAGAGGGAGCCTGGCAAAGCAGCATGACAGAAAAACGGTCCAGAAGCCCCAAGCCCAGGGTGGGAATTAATCTGTTTGACAAGATCTCTCACAAACCATTTGCCTGGCTTTCCTTCAGCCGATGTGCTGCTGCTCTGTGTATGAGGCACTGGAGAATAAGCATGTTTCAGACATAATGCAGAGCGAATGGTCTCAGAGCTGGAAGTTAGCAGTGACAGAGGAAGTTGATGTGTTTGAAATACAGCAGAATGAATAGAAGCAGTGGCAGGTGCTGAGCATTAGGACAAATGTTCAGAGGAGAACGCCTCTGTTCAGTGCATTAGCATTGTTTAAACCACTACACAGTCATCATAATAAATCCTGTCAGGGGCAGCTGACGTGGGCATTATTTCTTCTACAAAGACCTATTTAAGATCCCAACTCCAACCCTTAAACAGTTAGTCTTATTTGACTAGCACATGCAAAACTATTGACATCAAGCAGACGTTTGATGCATTATCTGGGATGCACAAAATTAATCAAAGTAATGATTGAATAATTATCTCAAGTGCAATTAATTAAACATGCCAATGAACTCATCTTGAACAGCTGTCCCAGCTTCACCACTTAATCACCAACACAAATGGAGGACGCTGAGTGCATGCAATAATCTTTGTAAAGTGCATTGTTTACAAACAGTAATTAATATCATAGTGAGTATTAGCAGGCTAAGTGACTCTGCACTCTGTAATTGTACCAGGGAGACAGGTTTCTTCCCAAGACTTGCCGAAGACAACCCTGGTTACCCATACAATTGTGTGAATTAAAATGTAAGCGTAATCTTAATTGGTTAAAATATGCAGTATGTTATTTTAATAATCGCTAGACTATTTTATTTTTACAATTTGTGTATTTTTAAGCAAGCTTGAAGTTTACGAGTGTGAAAGAGAATTTTGTTCATACTGTAGTTTGTATATTTAAAATAGCTCATTGATAAATGCCTACAAATTGCAATTTTTGGAATGAAAAAGATATCTGTGTGCAAAGCACTGACTGAGTGTGCCACTAAGCTGCTTTTTCTTACTTAAGAGATAGTTTAGACCTTGCTTTTGCCCAGGTCTAGTTTTGTAGAGTGAGGTAATTTTTGGGCATCACATATAAGGCTTTCATGGTCTGCAGAGCCTGACAGTCAGAGCAGACTGAGGGGAATGGTGTGTGCTGTGGTCCTGACATATGAGGGATCTATCTGGGACAGAAGACCGTCTGGAGCTGGAATGGAGATTGACGTGGCATTCGGCAGCAGACAACCTCAAATTTAAGACTTTACAGGGGTCCTATTATGCTAACCCACCTTTTCTTATATTTCTACCACGTTATCATGTCAAAACATATACACTGCTGTTTTGTTTCATTCAGGCACGTTTGACTAATCCTGCTTACTGAAGTGCTCACCTTCTCAAGAGCTGAAATTGTTTTCGTCTCACCTTTACACAAACCTATGTACAGTACCGTATTTCCCGCACTATAAGGCGCACTTAAAAGCCTTTCATTTTTCTCAAAAACCAACAGTGCGCTTTATAATCCGGAGCGCCTTTATATATGGATTCATTCTGGTTGTGCTTACTGACCTCCAAGAGATTTTGCGTCACACGGCGCTCAAGGCGCTCCGTCAAAATGTTTTGGTACGACTTCGGTAAACTACAAAGCTCCGGGAGTCAGGAGCGTCGCGAAGTAATACATACCGGTACTATGCTTCACCGTAATATTAGTAGTGTATTATTAGTAGTGTTTTTATTATTTATTTAGCGGTATCAGACTGTGTTTTTTTTACGTGTTACAAATGAACAAGGTTGAAAGTTATTGTGAATACACTATTAACGTTTGAACAATGTTGAGAGTTATTGTGAATACACCATTAA
>JAVQKC010114088.1:0-11196 GCA_036025475.1 Philypnodon macrostomus
GACGTACGGGGCAGACGTACGGGGCAGACGTACGGGGCAGACGTACGGGGCAGACGTATGGGGTCGTTTTCGCCGATATACACCTTGCTGTCGGGGACGACAGCACAGGCCTAGTTAACTTTAACATATTGGCGAAACAACAATATTATGGACTCATGTTGGTCCATGTCTGTGTGTATGTGTGTTTGATATACAGTTCGGTGTGTGTGTTTGATACACAGTCCAGTGTGTGTGTCTGTGTTTGATATGCAGACCTGTGTGTGTGTTTGATACACAGTCCAGTGTGCATTTGTTACACAGTCCAGTGTGTGTGTCTGTGTGTTTGATATGCAGTCCAGTGTGTGTTTGATATACAGTCCAGTGTGTTTGACAACCAGTCCTGTGTGTGTGCTTGATATCCAGTCCTGTGTGTGTTTGATATACAGTCAAGTGTGTGTGTGGTTGTTCTACAGTCCAGTGTGTGTGTCTGAGATACAGTCGTGTGTGTGTATGTGTGTGTTTGATTGATTGATATACAGTCCTGTTTGTGTTTGATATACAGACCTGTATGTGTGCGATATATAGTCCTGTGTGTGTGTGTGTGTGTGTTTGATATACAGACCTGTGTGTGTCTGATATACAGTTGCGTGTGTTTGATTGATTGATATACAGTCCTGTGTGTTTGATATACAGTCTAGTGTGTGTGTTTGATATTCAAACCTGTGTGTGTGTTTGCAGGAGTTCCGGACATGGCTGGAGGAAGAATGGGGACGGACACTGGAGGAGATCTTTCATGAGCACATGCAGGAGCTTATACTGATGAAGTTTATTTATACCAGTCAATATGAGTATGCGTCACATCCAATTACAATACAATATGGTATTTATGATATTCTATGTATTGAATGGCTAATTTCTTCCCTAGTAACTGTCTGACATACCGGCGGATCTATCTCCCCCCTCCACTGCCGTCAGCCCTGCTGCAGCCAGGCCTCTTCAAAGGCACCTATGGCAGCCATGGCCTGGAGATCATCATGCTCAGTTTCCACGGGACTTCGGCAAGAGCCACAAAGCTTACTGTGAGCCACAAATGTGACCTTTTAATTATTTTTAACCCAGCATTTGTGTGTGCTTTAAATTATAGTGTGACTGATTTTTTATTTAATTTTCCATTATTTTTATCATTTACTATAGCTGATATCAGTCTTTGGTCTTGGCTTTGACCAAGGAAAAATGACAACAAAATTGACAAAAAACAAAGACTTCATTACAACCCTCAGCTCACCCATTTTTAATGCACCAGTTTAGAACAACAGTTTCTTTTATAGGTAAATCCCATAGTGAATCCATTTTGAGCTCTTGGAGAGGGCTAATAGCTCAAACACAACTTTGTGTATGTGTTTGAGATAGAAACAACATTAGAACATGGTTACAAGCTCAGAAAAGTCCATTTTGCAAAATATAGGACCTTTTTAATTTAGCTTGTTTATTGGAAGATTCTTATTTTAGCCATAACCTAATTTGATGTAAGACCCCAAGACACTTATTTTGACAGTTTTGTGCAAATCCACTATGTCATCTCCCTCTTCCCACATTGCTCTGAAAGACTAAGGCCCTATGTTAAAGGGAGCCTTGTGTTGTTCCTCTTCAGGGCGACCCTAATGTTCCCGCGGGTCAGCTGACTTTAGACATTGACCTGAGCCGCCCTGTGGTGCTGCCCGACTTGGAGCACCAGCATAACATCGAAGAGCTGTCCCGCCTGGTGCTGGGGGTCCACGCAGAGGTGCAGAAGGAGATGAAGCCCCCTGCTGTAGCCGTCAAACCTGAGGGAGGGGCGTGTGCTGCAGCTGTCAGCCCAGAGGTAGGGGCGTGTGCTGGGGGCCACAGTGTGGCAGACTCAGACAGCTGCCGGCCCGGTCCAAGCAGCACTAGCCCTCCTGAAGCCCAGCCCTTTGTCCTGCCTCTGGGCGTGATGGCCCGCAATGAGGTATACCCCCGCACCTGCAGGAAGTGGTGAGTGAAAAGAGTTTTTCAGGGTGATTGAGGGTAGGACAAAATAATTTTATCTGCAGCATTCAAAAGAGTTATTGCATGTTTTTGTAACATCACCTCATTATTAATTGATACATCATTTACATCAGGGGTGCCCAAACTTTTTCGGCTCGCAAGCTACTTTTGAAATGACCAAGGTCTGGGGATCTACCACCAAAAATTATTAAAATTAGAATTTTTACGCAATAAAAAATGGGAAGATGGAAAATTACCTATTTTGTAAGTCTCAATGTATTAAACTAAAATAAACCATCTAATTTATTAAAAGGATATATTCTGATAAATGTAGACCTAATCTACATAATGATTAGTCAGTGATAAGATATTTACTTTAGTATCTAAAACAGATGAGTATTATGGCTTAGATAAAAAGAAAGAAACATCACTGGGTCTTCTCTTCAATATACATATAAATAATATATTCTAACAATAATTTAGTCAAAATTCAGTGACAGGAGCTCACTCCTGGGAGGGGTTTGTTAGGCTCCGATAGTGTCAGCTTTTCTTTGGTTCATGGCCAACAAACTACTTTGTGAACTACTTTCAGACCTGTCTCCACCTTGACATTAGCCCTCAAGAGAGCAGTCTTTCTCCCTCGTTCCTCTCTTGTGTGTGTCTGTCTTGTGTGTGTTTAAGCTGCTGATCCGCTGCAGCCACTTCAAAGAGCAAGTTGTCCTCAGCCTCGTGCTGAAAGGAAAGTTGTGATAACTATTGTCATGCAGCAGAAGAAGCTGTTTTCTGTTGACTGAGCCCACGTGTATTTTACTCACGCTTCCTGTGTGTGATAAGGACTGTCAGTTTTGTGTGAAAATTATAGACTTTATTTTTGAAAGGCTGATCTACCCGCACTGGCTTGGCGATTGACCAGTCGATCGTGATGGACGTATTGGGCACCCCTGATTTACATCATAGAACAGGGTCAGATAAAGATTTTTTTTATTTTAACAAATTTTTATTTTAGGAAACTTATGGTCTACACCTTTTAAATAGAAGATTACATTAGGATTGTAAAAATGACTCACAGCTCTCAAAACTGATGACACTGTATGTATGTCTGTTGTAGTTTCTATGGTACCGGTCTGATAGCTGGACATGGCTTCACCAGCCCGGAGCGCACCCCGGGGCTCTTTGTGCTCTTTGACCAGGACAGGTTTGGGTTCATCTGGCTGGAGCTAAAGTCCTTCAGTCTGTACAGCCGTCTGACGGACCACCTCGCCTATGCCCAGGCCCCTAACATAGAGCGCTTTGAGACCATGCTACGCAACATGCAATCCTGGACATCCTGATGCATCAGGATGCAGCTTTAAGTCCCCTCTACATGGGCATGCATACTGTGTTCAGCTCTGTCCTATGATGATGTAATGTCCACAACTCCACTGGTTCTATCTCTGTCTGGACAAGGCTGTATTGTCTAAGCTAGTTAAATCACCTCACGCCCCTGACACGCTCCTGAAACAGCACTTTGAATGGTCTCCCTCACCACCTTCTATCACCACACCTCAGTATGACCTGGAGATCCATTGCAGCATGACCCGGTCACATATATGCGGAAACTAATACATAAATATATTTCTAATTTATTTATTTATTCCCTGCAGAAAAAAAAGAATGAGCATTTGTAACACTTATACTTATCAAACTGTATGTGCCTCTGATTATACAATCATATCTGTACTTGATAGTGCTTGAAGAGGCCAAGGGTGTAATGTATTATCCAACAGTATTTCACCTATTCCAGTGCCCAACTTATTCATCTATTTGCATGTTGCATTTTATTCATAATAGAGTATATTTGACTCAGAATAATTGATTATTATTGAAACATGTCATCTTTGACTAAAAGCAGCTGTTAATGACATCACCTCAGGTGTTTTTACCACAAATCATTGGAAACACATCTATGTAAATAAAAAGTAGGAGTATACTTTTATATTCTACAGTGCCCAGTAGTACTGCAAAGTGGACTTTTAGATGACTTGAACTTTTCTGGGCTTATCGAGTACTGCAGTTTTTAGACTGATATTATTTTGATCTTTGGACCCTTCTTTCATAAGGTATACTTCACACACACCCAACACATTGCACAATATGAAAATGTCCTGCAGATGAATATAACCTAGACATAAGCTGGATTTAGTTATTGTATCTGATACAGTTACTGCGCTTTGGATGTGTCATATCTTTAAAATGTGTTGCATTTGATGTTCATTTTATTGGCCGACATAATGTTAGTTGGCTGCCACATTTATATTCCAGAAAAGAATCGATCAGGTGAGACAATAACAAAATATGTATGTGTCTTTCTGGCCTGATGGTTAATGTCCAGTAGCTTTCCTCTAACCCAAGTGCACTTTTCTGGGCTGTAACATTTAAAACCAAAGGCCAGAACTTGTCTAACAGACAACAGTTGGGAGAAAGTCAGCTAAAGCATCATGAACTTAATTTATTGACATTTTATAAAGTATTACTTGTTACTTCTTTGTGAACATCTTTATTTACACAGCTTTGAGAATGATTTGAGTGTGGTTCTACTTTTTATGTGAATTGGCTTCAGTGTGTGGGAAACCACTGAGTTTGATCAAACTGCTCACAGACTTCAGGGACTTTCAGCTTAAGCGCTATCCTCAGTAAAAATAAATAAAACATTGAAAAAACATGTATTGTTAAATAGTTATTTCATTTATAGCTCATTAGTGTCTGTGTCTGTGTACACAGAACTATTGTTCTTTATGGCATTTTTCCCCTCCACATTAGACAGCTGAAAGTCCATTGTGTTAGGTAATTGTATTGTAGCATATGATTAAAAAAACCGGGACAACAAAATGTTTTCAGTAGTGCATTATTACATCACAGTACCTGTTCTTTTTGTATACAGTATTATTACAAGGACTGCATAATATTGAAAATGTATCATTTTCATCTCTCTCACATCAGCAATGTTGGTCTCCCATCTAAGATAAACCAAGGCTTTTACAAGTCCCAAGCCTGGTATCTTGTTATATTTTTAGCGTGTATATAATTACATAATTTTCTAAATATTCAACATAATTATCACATGTCACGTTATTCAAATATCATGCAGCCCTACCAATGACAGCCATTCACAATTAAATTCACAGATTGAAATTCTTGGTTAATTTAGTGTATTGCTTAATATATCCCTTGACAGTGTTGATATGTATTTCCAAAACTTAAAGGTGCATTCACACCAGATGTGACTACCCTATAACTCAATGTGCTGTTTCTCCTCATGCTCTCTGACCTTCTCCGGGAGAGTCTGAGTGAAGAACACAAAGCGTTCCTTCTTCAGATGCTGACGGACCTCCTGCTCTTTGTCTATCACCAGGTAGTTCTCCTCCTGTCCGTACAGTGGCCAGTGTGTGAGCCCTTTCCCGTTAGGAGACCTATACCACAGACACAGTCTTTGTAACTCATTAGAATGAGCTGATTTCAGTCATAGTGATATTGATGAGTTTTTTTACCCAGTGCGAGCAAAGTTAGCCCAGTAAGCCATTACGGTTTTGGTGATGTCTTCCTCCTCTTTCGAGCAGTCATCTGCAAAGATAATGTTTGATCAATTGGTTAGCTATTTAGATTTTATATAAAGAAGAGGTAAATACGGTGCATAATTTGATCAGCTAAAATGAAATGGTAGGTGTAACCTGTCAGTAACCCTTCAGTTTTATCTGTTTTGCTCTTGACACATTGAATGTTTTTTTAGAATGCAGTAAAAACTTAAAAGGACCACAAAAAACTGCTGTGGGCCGCAATTAGTTCCCAGGTCATAGTTTGGAGAACCCTGGGTTAGATGGAGGCAGATTTTCTGTGTTGACCTCTAAATGGAACAGCAGATTATTTTTGGAATTGCACAAACCTGTAATTTTGACATGAGTAGTTGTGAAGCAGAACCCCATCACAGTAAACAGATCATCCCCGTGATCTGACCCAACAAAACTCGGTCTTAACTTCTTAAAGGTCTGTGGCACAAAATGGTATTCATACACATACACAGGAGCTCCAGCATCTGGAGACAGAGAAAGGCATGTTTTGACATATGTGAGCAGACTTATATACAGCATATTTAAAGGTTCTATATTATGCAAAATCAACTTTTCTGAGCTTTTAACCATGTTCTAATGTTGTTTCTACCTCAAACACACATACACACAGTTGTGTTTTGTTTCATTCTGGCATGTTTAAGTTATTAATTATGTTGCGCTATAGTCCTCTTGAAGAGCTAAAAATGGATTTACCATAGGATTCACCTGTAGCCTGGGGCAAACCACAGAGTCCTCCTAACTGCTCCAGGACTATCAACAAATGCACCTAGAGAGTCATTGTTGACACCACCATTTAACAACATGTCTGATTGGAGAAGATGTGTTCGGCTGTGAGGGTGTCAAGGCTGTTTATATCCCAGAAGAAGTAATAAGTGTTTGGAGTTTTTTTTGTGGAAACCCCCGAAAACCAGCACAAATTGTTTGTTCCTGTCTTGAAGAAACAGATGTCCTACAGATCTCCACAATGTGCATAAAACGGTAACCTAAATATATCCAAAATAGAAATCTGCACACCAAAAAACACTATAAAGGACCTTTAAAGAGTTTGTAACATGCCCCACAATGTCAGGACAGTAGGACAAGGACAGTAGACCTGTTAAAATGGTCAAACTGAGCTATAATAAAATTTTGGCATAGAGTTTCATGACTATTTTATTCTTACAGCCTCCACTCTTGTTTATTGCCAGTAAATATTACAATTTCTCTTTCTTGGCTGCTCACTTTTCAACACTCATTCACTATTTTATCAGTGTCTAAACTCTGGTCATTTGTATTCTGCCGCTCCTGTGACTTTGTGTGCCCTAGCTTAACGGCGCATGTGCACTGTCATATCCCTCGTACAGTCTGATATTGACAGTTCTTGGCATATTCTTGAAGGACGTTCTGCTTTTATAATAAACCTTTCTCTGTCTGACAACTAGACTTTGAAACTTTTCTCAAGCAATATTGTTCACATTTTAGCACGGTAGTTAGCGCTCCTGCCCTAGTGAGTTACATTCACTACATTCAGCTACATTTACTTAAGTGTCTTTTTGAGTATATTGTACTTCTAAAGGCTCACTTATGCTGCCATTTTGTACGTAAATATATATCAGTGCGCTAGAAATGTTTTTAACATCAGAGCATTTACACTTCCATGTGTTTTGAGCGTCAACTTGTGTGTTATGTTAAATAACCTGTAGGGGGTGCCAGGCATCAGTTATAGATTTTACCCAGACGGGAGGCGAGGAAGAATAACTACAACAAATATGGCAGCACCAGAGCAGTTTTTCACTACATTTTTAGAAAAAGACCGTAAAAATTTGTAATGGTTTAAGTTGTCTTTGAATATACAGAGTCCAGCTTGTGATGCTTTTAGAACTTTAGTCTTTAGTCTGTGTTTGGGCTGATCAACAGCACTCACTCAGGCCAACGTATGTATGTACTGCTCCATTGGTATTCATCCACAAGCCTTCTAGAGACGGACCTAACTAGAGACAGAATGTATCTGCCCACTGTATTTCACATTCAGTCTGTGATTTGGAGTAAAGAAAGGGTCAAGATCAACACATGACCTCCTAACGTTCATTTATACGAGTGTAATTAATGAGTTCCCCCAAAAGCTGTGGCTATCCAGTCCCATGGCTTCTGTTTCTGTGTATAAATCCTTGTAAAATACATGCCCCAGATCGTAAATCAACTTATTTCCCTCATGCAGCGATGCTTTGTTAATGTTAATTTCACCTCTACGTGTTTTATTTTGAAAGTGTAGTAGCTTCAAGCTGGCCACTTAAGTGAAACTAAGACCTCTAGATCTAGGAGCATTTTAAAGGGATTCAAAACTCATGCATGGACAGGTAAAACAGTCTGAATTCAGTAGAACAATTTGTATTAGTAATGTAGCCACATCCAAGCATCAATGTAGCATCCTAGCTAGCGTTAGCACAGTTAATCGACTTTTAATCAGGCTATTATTACTTACGTCTCACAACCTGTATTAATTGAAGTGGCGTGACTTTGGTACATTTCTGTCATTGCTAGCGCAATTTAGGCACTCTGAATGTCTGCTTCTAAGCTCATTCATGCCTTATGCCAATGGTGAATCATCAGTCTCCATCAAACCCCATCCTCTGCTTCCTATACTCTCACACCACACAAAGATATCCAGCTTTAATGATAACCCATTGTATGTCTATAGTCCCAGCATCATCTCTGTTGTCAGTGTATCCTTATAGAAGACCCAAGCTGTGATTTCACTTTATTCACTGAGCAGTCAGCCCCTGACCTCAATTTACTTATCTGTCAGAACACCGGTGTAGCGCGTTAGCTCCTGCTGCTGGTTCATTCAGTGTGCTGCCTGTCGGAGCACCCCCCTCCCCCTGCAAACAGACAGGGTCATACACATACACATGATCTAAACCCGTATAAACTCGTTTTATAAAGATGTTCTTGCGGATCAGAGTCAAAACTGCAGCATCTCTATTACATTAAACAGCTCTCCAATGCATCTCCAGTAGCCTACATCCATATATCCACAATGATTGGCTGCAGTGGGGCAAGGGGGCGTTGTCTAAAACCTTGTCATGTTATAAACAGAAAGCTCAAATTTCCTCTTGTTCATTAATCGTAAAACACTAGACAAATAATGACGCTCCCATCCCATATCCCTATCCGGGGGAAGCTCATTGTTCCCACGGCTCATTGGTCCCACAGCCCATTATTCCCAGGTTTCTTAGAATTCTTTAAGAAAACAGGCCAGAGTTAGGGGTAAGGGTTAGGAGTGAGGGGTTATGGTTAGAGGTTAGAGATTAGGGTTAGAGCTAAAAAATTATAGAAATGTGGAAGCAGTGGGCTGTGAGACCAATGGGCCTAATTCTGAATATAGTTTGTGATGTTTGAAGCGGAAAAGTACTCTTACAGCGGGTTTAGACAGGGGCATGAGGGGGCGAGGACTAAACCAGGACTAAACCAGGACTAAACCAGGACTACAGAGGACGAGGACTTTGACAGTCAGTCCTGTTGATAGTCTCATCATGTTTGTGGTTCTATGATCTTTATTTGTATGTTTGGTGCTTTATGTGATTCGTGAGCCAGCATCGAAAGAAAGACCTTTCGCTTCAGATCGTACAAGTCACACAAAAACACTGCTCCAGGCACAAATAATACTAAACATAATAATAAGACACAAATCGCATTACTCACTACAGTATCTCAGGAGACTCTGACATAGATCCGTGCAGTATTCCTGTCTCTATAAACCAACACAGATGTGTTTTAATGCTCCGTACAGACAGACAGTGGAGTTTGAGTCACCACTATGAAACTTCTAAACTCCTAGCCCACCACGTCACTTCTACAAAAAAGCAGGCAGGTTAATGCACCGTGAACAGACAAAAGTTTTGATTTTTCAACTCGAGCAAAACTTCTCTCCTTGTGTGTTTGCCTCGTTCTCCTGGTCCCGCCCCTCGTCTGTCCCACATGCTTTCTCTTTGTTCACCTCTTCTGCCTCACGCTTAGCGCCTCTCTTGCACTGTGGGACCTCCAGACGCGCATCAATGTTTTTTGTCTATTTGTTTTTGGACAGTTTCACAAAATGAGGATGTGCAGCTTTAAGAGCAGTCATTCATTACTTCCATTCAACAAAAATTATGTTACATAGTAACAAAAATATACAACAATGGTTTAGATTAAATGCTACCAATTACACATTTACACCATCAGCCACTTTATTATGAGTAAAGTGAGCTTAAACTGAAGTTAGATAAAGTAGCAGCAGGGTTGCCAGATACCAGTGCTCCCTCACTATATTCACAGACCACCATCAGTGCTCTAGTGCTGGGCAGTGACGCAGTGGAGACCTGGCTCAGCACTGGGGCTCAATAGTGCATGCCAGACTCACTCAAAAACAACTAAACCAACTAGTCACAATACAGGAAAAAGGCACTCTGGGATATGACAAAAGAAATGTATTCTTGGTTTTAGACCTGGTTTACATTGGGTTTTGTCCTTGTGTATACCTGTTTAGTCCTGGTGTATACCTGTTTAGTCCTGGTGTATACCTGGTTTAGTCCTGGTGTATACCTGGTTTAGTCTTGTTTCAGGCTTGATTTAAACATTCACCATCCACTCACTGTCCTCCTGTCACTCTTGTTTGTGTTTTAGCCTCTGTACAGGAGCATTTGTAGTCCTTTAATTAAAGCCTGTAATGCATCTTCTCTGGTGGTGATTTATTGACCACATTGTGATTCTGATGATCTCCCGGTGGGTTTGTGCCGTGATGCCAACAATCCACTTAGAGCTGCCACACCGGTCTGAGACAGGAGAGGTGTCCCCGGGCCGCGGACAGCCTGACCTTGTGTAGTGACAAAGAACGTGGGCTTTTCACATCTTCATGGACTACAGACAGGAAACTGCTTTAGAGTCAGGCTGGTTTCTCTCTATTCCTTACTGAGCACACATTTACCATTTGCTGGATTCCTATTTTCAACAGTTATATTGGTTTTACGTGACCTGTAGATAAATGTTGCCAGATCTTGTGAGAGAAACAAGATTGATGAAAAGCCCAAAATAAGCGGGGTTAGCCCATTGTTCCCACAGCCCAATGTTTTCATGTTTCTCAGAAAGTTTTGAAAATGATTCTCATTGTTTCCAGAGCCCAATATTCCCACATTTCTTAGAAATGAAACACCATACATTGAGCAAAATCTTTTTTTACTTTTTTGGTTTGGAGTAATTATGTAAAATATACATAATTAAAAGTGTCATATGTTGAAATTGAACAGACGGAGCAGAAATAATTGTCTGTAGATAGAGCTATGGGAACACTGGGTCTTTAAAAATTAGAAATGTTGGAACACAGGGCCATGGGAACAATGGACCGAATATTTTAATAAATGTTAGAAATGTCAAAACATTGGACTGTGGAAACAATTGACCTAAAGAAAAAATATGTTTGGGAACATTGGACCTATATTCAAAAAGAAATGGGGGAATTGAGCTATGGGACAAATGAGCCTTTTTTTTAAGTTAGAAATGAGAACTATGGCAACAATGGGCTGTGGAAACATTGGTATGCTCCCATATAAGCAACTTGCATTAAATCAATAATTATTATATATTAATTGTA
>JAVQKC010114168.1:0-14284 GCA_036025475.1 Philypnodon macrostomus
AAATGAGCCTCTGAGACCCTCTGTGGGCTGTATTATCAGGGTTTAAAATGAGACTCTGAGACCCTCTGTGGGCTGTATTATAAGGGTTTAAAATGAGACTCTGAGACCCTCTGTGGGCTATATTATAAGGGTTTAAAATGAGACTCTGAGACCCTCTGTGGGCTGTAAGGGTTTAAAATGAGACTCTGTGGGCTGTGTTTGGGTGGTTTAATTTTTGGATTTCCAACTTGAGATATTGAGTATTACACTTATTGATATCAGCACCCCATTGTATCAGTTATCATCCGTGACTAGAGCCCGTACATGCCGGCCAGTGGCAGTTTACCTTAAGTCCCATCTGTAAATGTTGTTTTCATCTGTTTACAATTTATAGCAGGACATTTGAACCTGGCTTTATCTTTGAGGTTTCTTTCCTGGAAAAGTACTTCCATATGAAAACATAACATGAAACCAGAAAACTTGCAATAAATGTTTTTTTTTCAGTAATCTACAGGAAACGTTTCAAATGGAGATCCCATTTGATTTATTTTACAGTCAGTGTGATCCTAAATGCGTTGTTGTGGGGTGAATGAAGCTTTCTTGCAAGGATGAATGTCCCTGGAGGTCTCGGGTCAAGTCACAGGTCTCACCAAAACCAAAAATGGCTTTTTAGCTCCAAGAAATAAAAAATGCCTAACTGACATAGACCTGGTGTTTTTGTGTTAAACAGTAGCTTTATGATCATTTAGAGTCTATAAAATCTATATTCTTCGTGTTTTTCTGTGGACAGTGCTAGTCTCTGAAACTGTAGCGGGAGCTCTGTGAAGGAGACATGTGATCAAAACAGTGAAAAGTTGCATAGTTTCCCTTTAAATAGTCTCATGGTTGAACACAGTTTGATCAGTTTTATCTCTGACAGAAAGTTTACATACATTTTGACTGCCTTTATATATATATATATATATATATATATATATATATATATATATATATATCATTATTTGATCACAGAAATTATAGATTTAATTTGATTTATTATTATTTTTATTTATTTATTTTGGGCCATTGTTTACTTTTCCTATCAGTTACAAAGCTTTACGTATAGACCCTTTCATACTTTGTAAACACAAAGTTCTATATTCCGGGATGGAGGCAACTGGAGACAAGACCCTAATGCATTTTCAATGGAGAAATTAGCATTATCCATGGAATATCACAAAATATGAAAAATGGAGATGTTTGGGCAAATGCCAACCACTCTGCTACATGTAGGTGATGTCAGAGCCTGGTTAGGAAACATTAGTGAATGTACCTCACATGTATGTTTATGTATGTATAAATGTAGATTTTTGGCTGGAGGCAGAATTCCTGATTTTTAGGTTTTACTGGAGTCCTTAGAGAAATGTCGATGACCACGATAGTTTATTCATTGTATGTTCAGAATTATTCTATCCCTCACCACAAACTAGTTTTTTGTAAAGTTAACTTTTGCTCCAGTCGCCTCCATTCCGGAATTTTGAACATTCCATATTATAATGTAAATGCCACATGTGATCACACTTCAGATCTATCACAGTTGCCAGTTTGACGTCCAAATAAAAAAAGTAAACGTACACAAATAAATCAAAAAATTGCGAAACCCCACCACAAGTCTGTTCCGACTTCCCCCAGAGCCAAAACGCATAATCATATTATTTCACACACGAGTTGGTTCAAAGGCGGCGGCCAAAAAATAAGTTTGTGAGGTTCCCATGGGTCTGTCAATCTGCTGAAGAGGCTCCGGGCAAGAGCTTAGGATGTGCCACGTACCAAACAATTATCATCATCCTATTAAAGCATAACGAAGCAATTTGGCAACCCCGCTCTGACAAGGAAAAAAATCATACTCATAAAAAAGTCAGAAATAAGGCTCACATCTTCTGCCATTCCATCAAACTGCCCTGATGCGATTGTGCGCTTTGTCAAGTCTTAATGATCGACGGAAAAAGTATGTTTTTATTGTTACCGCTCCTAAAATCCAAGAATCCCTGCATCCCCCCCCCCCCCCCCAAAAAAAAAAAAAAAAGTGTGGCGGGGGTAAAATGATTAGCGAGCTTAGTCGACTGTGAAATTGAGTTTATGGTTTTCCGAGACGCGGGATTCAATTCGATAATGGGTATTAAGTTGTAGAGAATAATTAATAGTAATTGACTTGCTTCCATCACTATGCAAATGAGAGAGAGAGCGAGAGAGCGAGAGAGCGAGAGAGATAAGAGGCGGTGCTTTTTGGGGCTAGTCAACTTTCTGTGGATTAAGTTTAGTGAGTTTGTTGGAAGGAGGAGTGGTTCCTGTTGGCTCTTGATTGCTTTGTTGACGGCGAGGGTTAGTGTCTCTGCCCGGATTAGAGGAATTGGGTTGTCACCGACTGTCAGCGAGCGGCGAGGGTTTGTCAGAATGGGCTCAGGCTGGTGGCACATTCCGACTCTTCTCGGAGCGGATAGAGGGGCGGCTGTGGCTATTTTGGGAAAGATTGTTTACATGTCTGTATGTGGTAAGCGTTCCAAAAGGCCAGCTAAATCACGCCCCTTTTCTGCTGTCATTTTTGCAGTAGGTTACTGTAAAATGCCAGATAAATGTACCACCAGAGATATATAATTTATCATTATCATTTGACTCAAGCGAGAGTATTGTTACTTCAGAAAAATATTACTCAAAAAAAAAAAAAAAAAAAAAACCTGGGGAAAAATCGAATGATGTCAGATGTATTTTTGGATCTAGTTGTAATCACACAGACCAAAAAATACAAAAATTTAAAAAATTAATAAAAATGAGCAAACTCAACAAACTGCCGTTAAATTGGACTGAAATGAGCCTCAGTCAGGACTAAACTAAATCAGTGGACTAAACCAGGACTTTACCAGGTAAAATGCAAGCCTCCATCAGAGACTTGAACTGCCAAAGACTCCTGTGTACCACTAAAAAAAAGCCCAAGTACCACCAGTGGTCCCTGCACCACAATTTGAGAACCACTGCATTAAGTATAGATACTCCTGTTGATACTAAGGGATAGCATTTTATATAATGCTTTTCTAGACACCCAAAGCGCTTTACATTGGAGTCTACCATTTATCCATACCGCATACTGGTGGTGGTAAACTACCTGAGTAGCCACAGCTGCCTGGGGGTGGACTGACAGAAAAGTAGCAGCCCTACCACCTCTACCACAACCAAACACACACCACAATCACACCCACTCATTCGTAGGCAACGTGAGTGAAGTGACTAGACCAAGATCATATATTTGTCTATATATAAGATAATTCATAGAAATCATAAACATAGACGTTATAGTTACAGTGGGAACCCTCTGGAAAGTGTCTTGAATCAGGTCCAGCACAATTAAGGATTAAGTACTTTGTTAATTGGTAGAAAGTAATTAAGTTTTTCACTCTGGATACCTTGCCAGACAGAACTAAATCCATATTGTGGTGAGGTTTGTGTTAGAGGTGGGACAAAATATCCATATTCTGATATATTGTGATATTTTTGATATATTTTACAAAATTCTAATCTGACAGTACTTAAATGTTGTCTTATTTTGATAAAGTCGACTTGTTTGAGATACAGTTCAGTACTGTATTTCATAAAAAATACAGTTTAACCACATTATTATTTCCTTTAAAGCTGCATTACCTGATTTTGTGACTGTAAAACATTAGAAAACATTCTAAGTTTGAATGATACACTCCCCTTTCCTAATTCCTCTCTTCACGTCCCTCTATCACGGTCTCACACATACCAGGAAGTATGTACACAAGCCAGGAAGTTGAGCAATAACATAGCAGAGATCTGGAGTTGGCTTTTAATTCTGTAAAATAAAAATAGTTGTTTTTTAACCCCTAAAAGTCAATGCTTTTACACTGTAAAACCTGGCAAGTTACTTCAACGCAAATGAACTGGGGAAACCGATTGCCCCAAATGATATCAGCTAATTAACTCTTTAAGTTTGAGTAATTTCTAAAGTTAGTTTTTATAAATCAATATTTACAACTCGCATAAATTACTTTCTTACATTTATTTCACAATTGTGTAATCTGGACAACACAGAAATAAAACCACAAATGAAACCAACATATTTGAGCTAGTTCAGGACATTGGAAATAGTTACTAACATTGACTACAATTGACTTGCTTCATTCAGTAAGTTGGGTTTTATAGTGCTGTATACAGTAAAGTTAATGTGCACTCAGGCTCAAATTAAAAGTGTATTAGAAGGTCAGTTTAAATAATCTTCACTCTTGGAAATATGCTGACCTTCAAACTGAAAGGACCTGGATACACCAAAGTCAGATTCCAAATCGAATGCACCAGTAGCCTTAGCACTCCATACACATGCATAAGATCGTTAGTTCAGTTATTTTACTTTACAGGTTACAATTTGAGTTTGATTAGGTATTTAAAGATTGTAGTGAAAATGTCTCTGGATACCAAAAACATTAGCATAAAAAAAAAGGAAAATATTAACATAATTTTTCTGAAAAACAGGATAATTTAAAGAATTATGATTATTTTTTAATTTTGATAACGTTTTGATTTATATAGTTCAAATTCTAAAAACAACAAGACTAACCATAATTGTAAATTTAACAGTTTGTTAATGTGAGTCAAATCTGAAATATAAAAATATCTACATTGGTGAAGTTGAATGAATCATGAATGAGTCATTAGCATAGATTTAAATAGGTAAAAAACTGTGTCAAATTGTCAGTATTTCATACATACTCCGGGCCTGTAATTTCTCTAAAATTAAGATTAAAACTGTTATCAAGTAAGTTTTTTATTGTCGTCCAAAAGAGAATGATTATTGCATATGCCTAATAATCGTGACAGTTGATTTGTTAACTTTGAGTTGTGTTAAATTGCATCAGAAGTTGGAAATTCAACTCATTAAAAGGAGCAGAATTCAAATAAATGAGTTGAAATAAATTGAAATGACATCATGCCTTCTATGTAAATAACTCCAAATCCCACAATCCTTTGCTAGAGTACAACTAATTATCAAAGCTTCAAATTTAATCAATGTACGCCACTCGTCAATACACCGGAGCATATCTATCGCACTGAAATTAATAAATGATCCTGGCGATCAACTGGGAGGTGTTGTAGTGAAAAAGGTCACCAGAAAAATCATGATAAAAATATTTTGGCTGTTCATTTAAGGTTAAAATGATGATTATAGCAGTTTTTTTAAAATTGTAGTTGAAATAGTGAACAATTATTGCAATGAATTGCCATAGTAAGCACACTCAATTCAGTTTCTTTGAGTTATGCTAAGTTGCTAAAGCAGACAACATACATTGAGTAGAATTCACATAAATGCATTGTTTTGAGTTTAAATAAATCAAAAATAATGTGAATCCTTATAGTGAATGACTTCAAGTTTAATGCCATCCACTCATCAATACACAGGAACATGTCTAAAATAAATAAATGAGGCTGGCACTAAACCAGGAGGTGTTGTGGTGAAAAAGGTCATCAGGAAAAAAATAATGACATTTAACTCACCAGAGACCGGAGCGCTAGCAGCAGCAGCGCTAAAGCCCCTCGGACCCTCCAGCTCCTCAAGGCTTGTCCCATCATAGCTCTTAGTCTTATACACCCCCCCTCGGTGGTCCAGAAGGTGGAATAGCCCCTTGATCCTCAGGGTGGGATCAGCACAGGCACTCTCAGGGTCATCCAGGAGGTCAGGGTTCTGCCGGTGAACGGGTGCGGAGTCGGTTTGGTGGAGTGGCGGCGTGGAGTGCCGCTTTATATAGAGGGAGATAGAAAAAGAGAGAGAGGGGGGATAATAAGAGGGGAGGGAAAAAGGGTTGAGGAGGACTTGAGGAGTAACTTTACTTGTGGAGATGTTATATGGTGACATCTGGTGGTTGTGTGAAGCATGGTTGAGTTGAAAATGTCTAATTGCATTTTGGACTGTAAAAAATGAAAAAGTTATCCTTACTTGAAAAAAAAATACAATAAAAAAATATAAAGTGATGCCAAAATTAAATGATTATTATTGCCATATAAATTCAATTTAGATTGATTGTGCAGTCCTAATAGGTCCTAAAACTGAAAGGTTGGTTGTTCGATTCCTGCTCATAGCTTACTATTGTTGTGTGCTTGGGCAAGACATTTGACCTACTTTGTCCAACTCTAACGCTCTAACACTCTGCGCGTGTGATTGGTGTGATGATGGCGGTTGGAGATGACTTGTGCGCAGTAGGGCAGCCACATCTGTTAGTGGGCAGCTATGGCAACAGAGGTAGCATGTATGTGTGACTGTGATGTAGAATGAACAATGCAATCATATACGAGTACTTTTGAAACTAATAGGTTTTTTTTAACTTAATTACTTTTTTTAAGTCAATGAGTTTAATCAAATTTTTCAATTAAAGATGTATTCTGTAACTTTCCTAAAATAAGGCTTGTTCTATGATGCAAACATGGGAAGGGTCTATTTGACTTTTTTGATTTGTCTGGATGTTTGTGAAGAATGTTTTTGTCAAATGTTGTAACATTCCCTAAAACTACATTCTTCTTTCAGTCTATAGGGGGTGCTATAGAGGTAACTGCCATATTGTCAGATGTGTTCAGGGGCAGGGGGTAATTAGGTATTTCAGGTTTGAGCCTAATCGGGCAAAGTATGTGCACGTTAGAGGCTGTCAAATATACCTGACCTCCCAAATTCAATTCAAAATGGCTGACTTCCTGTTTGTTGTTTGGGTGGGTAGAAATCACACAATGTCTGATTAATGTTGGTGACAGTTGTGGCAGACGTATGGGGCAGACGTATGGGGCAGACGTATGGGGCAGACGTATGGGGCCGTTTCGCTGATATACATCTAGTTACAGTTTGTTACACAGTGTATTACATTGTAATTAATGAGGTAAATACAATGTAGTTATAGGGGCTATGTAAAATAAAGTATTACTTATTAAGGTTTCTAATACTTTCTCAACCAATCAATAATTTTTTTCTTCATAGTTATAACTAAATAAAAGGCAAAGTCAATTGTCTACGGTCAATTCACGTATGCACTTAAAGCATAATCGCTTCACATACAACTGGCAGCTTTGAGACCACAATATATCTTCACTAACATTCACTGACCATAATCTAAAGCCTCTGTGGAGAATGGACTTCCTTATGCCGACCACAGACAAGCTGTCACATCACCATAAAACATGCACAATGGTTACTGTCAATCCTTGTAGTATAACTGCATACTGCATAATGTCTGTGACTGCTGCAAGTAGGAATATTTGATCTAAACTACATTATGTTTATCATGTTTTTTGTTTCTAAATCCTCAAATTCTTATATGTTCGCCCAAGTACCACAGACTTATTGTCTTCAGCAGGACTTTTTCATACACAAAGCTGTTAGCACTTGAAACGGCCCAAATAATCAGCTCACCACAACAGCACTGTTTCACAAGAAAAGTAAAACCCTTCGGCTTAACTTAACTGTTATAATGCGGCCTTTTTAAAGACTAATCTCTAATTCGCTGGATGCAAAACCATAAAAGTGCACTTAAACCTCAGATATTTCACTTGGCCGTGTTCCCAATCTGCTTTGTGTGCCCTGTTTGATGATGGCACGCTTTAGAAAAATGTGCTTCAAAAACACTGGAAACAGGACATTCAGTGTATTCAGACAGATTTAACTTATAATGCGATTTTTGAGATGAATTGTCCATTGTGCAAGCACTTGTATGATAGAGCCGAACAAAGTATATTTTAAAGAATGATTTCAAAATAATATGTTTGCGCTGGCCTATCCTGTAAAAATAGACATGTAAAGCTCTGTAGAAAAAGTGGAAAGTCCATTACTTCCTGTTCCTGTTTCTACAGGTCACAACAACTCAATGATCAAGTTCTGGTGAAGAGAACCCACAACCTTGTCCCGGTCAATTAATTGTAATTACCTTGTTTATAGATATAACCTGCAGGCCTAAAGTATCCATATTCTTTTTATTCCAACTTTCAAAATGTTATCTAATCAGACCATCCCTTGTTTGTTAACATATTAACAGCATTAGTCTCTATGCTGTTAGAATCCTTACTTGCCATTTTACTGATATGAATTTACTGGGCATGCAGCAATTATATTATAGTCTCTTAAGGCTTATTGTCTGCAACATATGGAATAGTGAAATAAGCCTCAAATAACTGTCTGAAAAACAGTGGGTAGAAAAGGGCATTCTAGCTGCGGTGAAGACAGTGACTTGCTGACATGGCTAAAACTGTGATGAAAGTGTCTTTTGGGGCGGACCCTAAAATGGAGGGATATGAAGACACCCACAGGCTACAGTCCCAGAGCTCTGTGAGCGGCTGATAGCTTTCCTCCACACTCATTTATCCATCTCTGTCTGGGATGCAAATTCTGTTATCTTCCTACTGCTCGCTAGACACATTCATTCTGCAAGTCACTGTTTTCTGCCAAAAGCCAAATTGAAGCAGAGAAATAATGTTAACATAAGGCTGGGCAATATTTTAAAAAATTCTTGGCGATGTTTTTTAAAGTGATGACATTTTGACAGTATTTGGGTCACGCATTTTCCCTTTTTTTTAAGTGTGTCCAGTGGTAACATTTTTTATTCAGATGTCATTCATGAATCTAGTTTTGTTAGAGGTGCACTTTAGACTGTAGCCTGACCCAGCATCTTTGGGCATTAGGTGAGATCCACACTGGACAATGGCTATTTAGTTCCAGAGCATGTTTACAATGTAAAATATAATTATCCAAATTAATAAAAAAGACAAAATCCGTTATTTACCAGTATCATGGTATATGGAAAATACATATAAAAGAGAAAATATAATAATAACTAAGTATATCACATTCATTCTCCAAGTCAATATTTCTCACTAATAAAGCCAACCTATGTCTTTAGCAATTTAACTCAACACAACTACATATTGTGGCTTTATATTATCTCCATAGCCACTGCATCTTTTGAATAGTTGGCTGCGGACTGCTCTTTGGTCTTTGATGTGATAATGGGTGGTTGGGGTGTTGTGGTTTCGCTGTCAAGACTCAAGTGGAAAATTGCCTGGTTCTCTTTGGCAAACACGCCCCGTCGGAGGTCTGCTCATCAGGGGCGTCACTAGGCTCCTTATAATGTTCTCAAGCACCCCAGAAGTCAATCATAGTACCATATAAAACAGGGCTAAACTAGAACTAAACCGGAGATGGGTGAAAAACAGAACTAAAACAGAGAATTGTGAAAACCAGGGTTTGAAACAGGGTCAACAAGGTATAAAAAGCAATAAAAAGCCAAAAAATATCTTAGGTCATCATATACTAGTCACAAAAAAATAACTCCCTAATTTCCCAACTTTTTAGTAACTAGTACATACTACTCTCTTGTAGGTCAGTATTAAGCCACCCCTTGGCCTAAATCCCACAGCCAAATATAAAGCATTTCTATTTCCCTTCTCCTTCTTATCCTTATGTGTCCTAATGTGTGTCTACCAGGGTGTGCATGGCCACTTGGCACCGACACTCAAGTTTCCAGTCCAAGGCAATCTGTCTGAGTTGGGCAGCCTAGTGAAGTCTGACTCTTGGGAGTGGTTTGTTTTTGTATAGCCCTCGTCTACGCTAGAAGACTATCCCAGTGAAGTGCAAATGCGTATCTGTTTGGCTGGTGTATGCAATTCCATTTGGTGGTTTGGATAGATTTTGCCAATGTTCAACCATAGATCTTGTGACTCCCAGGATGATGAAGCATTCAGGGTGGAGTTTTTTGATGTTTTGATTTAATTTTATTCTTTGTTTATACCTATTTTAGATGTGGTTTAGCCCTGGTTCACTCCTGCTTTAGTCTTGAGGTAGCCCGGCTTTAATAGACCTAGTTTAGTCCTGTTTTACAACTATCTCTGGTTTAGTCCTAGTTTAGACCTGGGTTAGACCTGGCTCTCAACAATATGGCTCTCAAGCTCTTTTCAGAAATCTTACCTTATTCTCTTTGTTTGTTGTTGTATAATCTAGGCACATATCCCATAATAATAACTAATAGCGGCTATAGGAGGAAGGCTGTGTGTGTTCACTTACCACCAGTAGCCACGGTGATTTCACGCAGGAAATGTCCATAAAAGGGGAAATCGAAGGACAGATTGACTCTCTGTGGAGGGGAAAATAGACAAGTGAGCCCGGTGAGAAATGCAAAGAAAGCGTAAATAATATTTAGGATTTAGTGTGAAATTAACTGTACACACTAGGAGCAAACAGTAAACAATGTTAGCTTGCCAAGCCATCCTTTTTTTATTTTTATTTTTTTTAATAAAAGAAAATTGACAGCCTTGGCTGGCCTGGAGGAGCCGGAGGGAGTGGCTTGGGAGAGGGAAGTCTGCATGTATGAGCCAAGTCATGCTTGTAAATGACAAGTGGCTCTCAAACATTGTACCTGGTTAAATAAAGGTTAAATAAAATAATGAATACATAAATATTTTTTTTTTGCTTCTGTATTTTTTTGGCTTGATTTCCAGTGGGCAGAATGTGTGAACTTGGATAGAACAAATACAATATTAAAGACAACACACAGTGAACAACAAAATACACCCAATCAGGGAGCAAAGCATAAATGGAATGTTAGAGGAACACAAGAAATAAATGTACCATTTTTAACTCAACACATTATATTAGCTTAACATGATCCAACTGGCTTTGAAACTGAAGTACTGAAAGGATTATGATTCATATTAGCAACATGTTATCCACATTTGTGCCCAATGTGTAAAATATTACGGACCTAGGTTGAATATGCTGAGCCAGGGAAAATAATGGAGATGGACAGCTCACAATAAACATGCTGTTCATACATGTTCCCAGATTACACTGTTGGGAGTAATTCTGAGGCAAACCACACAAGACTATTCACAGTTTAACTTCTCCACAGTGTGTCGATGCATATGACCTCTACGTCTGTGTTTAGTTTTACAACCTCATTGGCTAATTTTCTCTTTGAGGCCTGGGCCAAAGGGCTGGCAGCAGTAGCAGCAGCAGTGCCACCACGGAGCATACTGGATTCTGTTTTACCACTTTGAGGTTTTTGCGCCGTTTCGCTTTGGACCTGAACTGCCATCATAAAAGATACATTTGTTTTTTTACAGTCACTTTTTACGCACACTGGCGGGAGTTCTGCAGAGTTTAAGGTCTAGTGGAAAGCATTCAAATGATCCATGATTCCATAATATTGGATTGACTTTTGCCAAGGATTTTGTCCATGTTTGATTGTGTTAATGTGATGTCCTAGAGCATGAGATGAGCAACAATCCCAAGAAAAAAATCTATTGTGTGTCAAAAGTGTCAAAATGTAGATATGCAGATTTGCAGATTTAATTCATGGTGGATAATATTTTTGCAATTACTGGGACTATTGATATTAAATTACTTCAACTATTGACATGAATTAAAAACTGACATGAAGTTCAAAAAGTTTGAACAAAAACCAAGCAATGTTGTTCTCCATGGGCCAGTAGACAGGGCATTAAGCCACAAGATAAACTGAGCTAGGTCATCAACCCAGTGAAAATTATTAGCTTCAATATTTGTGGATATTTATTTACTCCCCGTCTCTGAAGTGCTTTGGGAGTATGGGGTCTGGGGCCCTTTGCTAAGGGCTGTCCGGTCCCTGTACGACTGGAGCAGGAGCTTGGTTCACATTGCCGGCAGTAAGTCAGACCTGTTTCCAGTGCATGTTGTACTTCGGCAGGGTTACCCTTTGTCACCAGTTTCCGGTGGCTAGAGGGAGTTCTGTTTGGGAACCACAGGCTTTCATTTCTACTTTTTGCAGAAGATGTCCTGTTGGATTCTTCAAACCAGGACCTTCAGCATGCTCTGGGGCAGTTTGCATCCGATTGTCAAGCGGCTGGGATGAGAATCAGCACCTCAAAGTCCGAGGCCATGGTTCTCGACTGGGTAAGGGTGGCTTATGGCAGGCGGATCGGTGCAGCCTCTGCAGTGATTCGGTCGGTGTACCGGACCGTTGTGGTGAAGAAGGAGTTGGGCTGTTGTGGTGAAGAAGGAGCTGGACTGTTGTGGTGAAGAAGGAGCTGGACCGTTGTGGTGAAGAAGGACCTCAGCCGAAAGGCCAGGCTCTCGATTTACCGGTCAATCTATGTTCCTACTCTCACCCATGGTCATGAGCTTTGGGTAATAACCGAAAGGACAAGATCGCGGGTACAAGGATAAGCGGAATTTTTATTTATTTAAAAAAAAAAAGTAAGCCCCACAACTAACTCGCCTAAAGCCTGTTGCAAGAATAAGTGGAAGATAAATGAATCAATGAATGTATTCAGATAACAGTGTCTAACCTATATAATATTGGCTTCTGCCCCATCTGAGTTTTTATCAGCACAATCTATTTTATAAACCAAAGTTACCTCCGGGATTTATAATTTAATATTTGGTAGAATAGTCTGGCTATTCTATTGTGGGGCTAAGAAAGAATAGCTTCCTTCTATACTATATGGTTCGATCCATCACGACTAAAGGTAGTGTGGCTGAATGCACAATGTCAGGCCCCATTCGATCTCCTCAGAGGCTATTGTTCACTGCTGCCTCTCACAGTCACTGCTTCATCTGTATTCACCTCACACCAGTCACCTGACCAGGCACAAGAGGGACCTTTTACTCACTGGCTCTTAAAAGTTTAAAGAAGGACTATGTTTTGGTTGCTAAATGGCATATATACTTAGAGCCGACATTGCAAAGAAAAAAATATTAGAGGGTGATAGAAAAACACTTATCTGGATTACTGGATGGTGCTACAGTGAATTTCTAAAAACTTAAATGACGTGCTTAGTTTCATATCGTCAGTAACTGGCAAAATTCTTTATATGGAAATATTTAACATAGTATAAAGTATAAAGTATTCGACTATGACTTGCTGTCGAAATTAAACAACCACTCTTACTTCACAATTACTTTACATTGGTCGACTTACCGCAGCTTGTCGATGAGTATTAGACAGTATCCCATGTATCTTCACTTTTCCCTTGTCCATATGCTCAATATTTACCCACAAGTCTTTGCTCATAGGGTCTGAGGGGCCATATGTTTTGGAGGTGTAGTAGTTGTGGTACGTATCCTCCTATAGAGAAAGACAAAACACCAACAGTTAACATTTGATAGAAGCATGATAACGATTATATGTAGCTAGGAGGATAGTTAAGCAGCTGTCAAATGGATACTGAACACATTATTATGCAACTTACTTTACTATATAGTGATAGTATATTTATTTATTAAACTGAATATCAAGCTCTTTCTGATTTGGTGAGGCAAACTGTAACATTGTACCTAATAAAACAGCACTTAGAGATGGTAGTTTTCCGACATAAATGCAAAATATTACTTCAATAACTTATTTTCTTTATGCTGATGCTTGATTTGAACTTCAGCAGGTTTCTGTATTGGCTTGATGCAATGTAATTGGCTTATTAGCTATTTAAGCTCACAAGGAGGTAAACAGGTCTACCTAATAAAGTGGCCAGGGACTACCTTTTACCTTTACCTTTCGATGTAAATTAATTTTCAGCAATTTTCCATCTAGATTACATGATATTGCATCACATTATTTTTTACTGAATAGGCTTTATTCAGCTCTATGTGGTCCTCTTTATTAATTGAATCTTTCTAATTACATTAAGAATATAAGAAGCTGATCAAAGTGAATTAGCTGGACTATTAAAAAGTCTTGACCAGAATGCACAGTAAGGCTTGTTTTTTGGAGACTTTTATAGGTCATATGGGAGCGGCCTGTGTGTCTTTTATTGTTTCCTGTACAAAGTAAAGGAAGGATGCATGTTTGGTTTTATGTCTGGGTCAAAGGTTGTACAGCAGGACATACAGAGAACAGCTGTGGGCTTTGCATAGTCATATTTTACTTCATATTTTACTTCACTCTGCAACTACTTTATTATATGGTCAAATTCCCAAATCTTGGGAATGTAGTGTAGTCACAAGGATAAAAAGTAAAAACTAGGACTAAATCCAGGATCACACCAGGTTTAAACCAGTCCTAAACCAGGTCTAAACCAGGACTAAACCAGGTCTAAACCAGGACTAAAACAGGTCTAAACCAGGACTAAAACAGGTCTAAACCAGGTCTAAACTATGACTAAACCAGTTCTAAACCAGGACTAAACCAGGTCTAAACCAGGTCTAAACCAGGACTAAACCAGGTCTAAACCAGGTCTAAACCAGGACTAAACCAGGTCTAAACCAGGACTAAAACAGGTCTAAACCAGGACTAAAACAGGACTAAAACAGGTC
>JAVQKC010114232.1:0-15208 GCA_036025475.1 Philypnodon macrostomus
GCCTCACAGCAAGAGGGTCCTGGGTTCGATTCCTCTGTCGGGGCCCTTCTGTGTGGAGTTTGCATGTTCTCCCTGTGTTTGTGTAGGTTTCCTCCGGGCACTCCGGTTTCTCCTACCACTAAAAACATGTACAATAGGTTCCCCATTGGGGCCAGGACTCCCCTGAAAATGAGATTCTGAATCTCAGTGGGACTTTCCTGGTTAAATAAAGGTCAAAAAAAGATAAAATAAATAATATATCACAAGGGTATACAGTCCACTAAAACATGTATACAATAAAATAATTTGTTTCCACAGTGACCCCTTATGGCTCGAGTTCTTATCTTTACCCAGGGTATTATGCAATCTAGACCTCCACACCAAAACAACCCTTTTCAAAAATGTTCATCAAAGTCTGACCATGAGTAATCTTTCCAACAGACAACCAAACCGACCAACAAATCATCGCACCAAGAACACCCTTGGCAGCAATTAAAGATAATGAGCAAGTATAATGTTAGAGACAGGACAAGGACCAGGAGGTCATATGAGGACAGAAGCCTTGGAAGAACAAAAAGACAAATGTGCTATTACGCTAGTCTTATAATGTTGTATTTATGGTCAGCTCCACTTTGGTAACAAAACCTGGACAGAAATTGAATTGTATAATTTTCAAATGGGTGCTGTGCAGAAGATATGAGCCACAATTTATAGCAATACCCAATTATCTGCATCTACACGAGATTTATTGTTGAGATAATTAAGATCTTCTCGAGTTTGGCAAGAGTTTGATCTGGGTGGATTTTCTTAGCAAGTATTGCTGCAGAATTACTGGGCACCCAGACAAAGCCTTGCAGAAGTAAGGTGCACATGTTGTCTTTTTCTTTTGAGATGTGTGTGTGCTACCAAACAGCCCCAGATTAACTCATTTATCTTGTTATGGATGAATGTATTTCTAGACAGCACTTCCTCTCAGGAGTGTTAGACTAAGTATTTGGTTTGCAGGTATTTGGAAATGGTTGCAGTGCAGAGTATGCTTGCAATCCCAACATAGTAACTTTTGTGTTTTACCTTCAAAATCCAAAAGCCTTTTGTCTTTTTTCACCCTCAAGCAGTTCAGCTCTAAACATCATCATCATTAAACATCATCTCATGGACATCTGTTGCTCAAAGGACTCTGATAGTGTGCCTTACCTGCAGTGGTCAAGCAGAGCTCCTCATCACTATTGTCTTGACAGTTGTCCTGGCCATTACAAAGGAAACTGCGGTCCACACAGCGGCCATTCCTGCATTTGAACCTGGCCTCTGTGCACACCAGAGGGTTCCCCGCTGTAGTACAAAATGAGCAGAGGTCAATATCTTTTGTTGTAAAATGTCAGGCACCAGAACCTGAATTTAGTTTTTTCTACTGATTCTAACACTACTCTATCTTACCATAATATCGACTCTATGGAAACGTTTTACTTCTCTTCTTTACCATTCTGATTTTTTGGGCTGTTTTGTTGCTTAAGCAGGCATAGCCACAGCTACAATAAAGAATAGAATATTTCTTTAATGTTGACCAACAACTAATGGAAATGTCAAATCCTTAAAAATGAGGCTTATATCACGTTTTACGCTGTTGCTTTTTTCACAGATGATTCATAATACAACATAGGCAACTAGGCAGTTAGGCAGTACAAATGCAAAAGAAAATCACATACATTTAATTTAAACAGATCTGCATGAAGTATTAATTATGAGTGCCTGGCTTTGTGCAAACTTCAAACTTTTTATCTGCAAAATCTACGAGTAGTCCATGAAAAACGAAACATCAGATGGACTTGGCCAGATCTTGCAAAGATTCAACTTTTTATTTGTTCTAGCTTTGGGTAAATCGAGGCAGAATTATCTTGTGAGACGATCCGGACAATTACACAGGGCTACGAGTGTGCAGTAAAGCTCCCTTTAAATGGCCAGATTAGATTTGTGAACATAAGGCCCCGCAGGCGAAGGAACAATGCTGAAGAAAAGTGATTGGATGGAAGCTGGTGGCGGACTCAATAGAGCAAGGACAAGGTGACGTGAGGACAAGCTAATACTGGTGTTATGAACTACACCTGCAATCAGTAGACTCTGTAGTACACACTGAGTACTGAGATGTAGTACACACCGAGTACTGAGATGTAGTACACACCGAGTACTGAGCTGTAGTACACACTGAGTACTGAGATGTAGTACACACCGAGTACTGAGTACACACCGAGTACTGAGCTGTAGAACACACTGAGTACTGAGATCAGTCTAGTGGAAGAAAAGTGTACACAAATATGGATTTTCCTTTCACCATAAAGCTCTTTTTTTGGTGTTTTTTTGTCTTCCAACTTTGTAATATTTATTTTATTCACAAATAGCTCAATGTGTACTGTGAGATCAATTTTGTGTAAAGTAAGTACGTTTTTGACAATCTATCATAACCATTTATTTATGGCAGGGTAAGTATGAATGAAACAATATGATGTTTTGCTCATCTCAAGTTAGATACATAGTGGAGTTTCTCAGCTGTTAACCTGGGCTTTTTTTTTTTACCTTGTGAATATGAGCAATACAACCAATGAAATGGACCTGTAAGACCAGTGTTTGGAAAGTTACTTAAAAAAATGTAATGTATTACTAGTTACTGTGATAAAAAGGGAATACATTTTATTATAGCTCAACATAATGAAATACTCAAAATTCCCGAATGAAACAAAACGCAACATTGGGTATGTGTTTGAGACAGAAACAACATTAGAAAATGCCTAAAAGTGCAGAAAAGTCATACTATATATCCTTTAACTAAGAAAATGTATTTCAAAATATAGATACCTAATAGATGTCTATGTACTATGTTACTGGTATCCTGTATATTGTCCCCTAATAGTATTTTGTACAGTATTTGCATCAGCACAATCGTAGTAAGTCATACACCCTGTCTTGTAGTGACTGTACTTTGACTAATGCACATCCATGGGTATGTGATCAATGCCTGCAGTCCAAACAGTTGTGCCGGAGGGACTGTGCATTACAGAACCGACCATGGCCTCTTGTGACTGGGGCCTGAGACAGATCGCTCTGACAGTATAGGCCCATCCTGAGTGACTTACTGCAGTTCTCCTCGTCGCTGCCGTCGGGACAGTCACTGTAGCCGTTACATCGAAAACGTCCGATGATGCAGTGCCCGCCGGTTGAGCAGGCGAAGAAAGTGGGAGCACATTTGGACTTGACCTTGGCTGTGGAGAGATGAAGGAAAAAGAACAATAGGTTAGACCAGGAGTGGTGTAGAGACGACGCTGCAGTTTTAAATGCAATATGTCAAGTTTTATGATAGAATTATCCTTGAGAGGCATCACAGACAGTTACTTTATCTGGACGGTTTGGGAGTTCATATTGCTAAAAGAAAAGGCATCTGGATAGTTTATAAAGGTATGTTTTGTTCTTCATTTACATCTTGTTTCCGCTGTTTATACTTTACAAAAGGCATAAATGCTATTTTGTAAGCCAGTTCAGACCTGAACTAGGTTATGAGAGGCTATTTCTTCAATCATTTTCTTTTTATGACCGAGATTACAGAAAATCTTCACATACAAAAGCAAGCATGCATGAAAGAAAAAAAAAAACAAGCAGTCAGTTTAAACTTGAGAATGGAGTACTTCTGTGAAAGCCATTACCAATCAGACCAAGAAAACAGGAGTCACCATAGAAACCGTAATCAATAGGAGGCAACCATGTTAGAGAAAAATAAAAATCATGGGATACAAGTCGTCCCCTTACACAAGAATTATAAGGTTCTAGCTGACATTTTTGAGTTATTTCTATATTTCTATATTTGGATACCTAATCTTCATAATAACAAGTGTGTTGTTGAGTTTTATTTATTTTTTTTGCATTTTTAGCATGTAACAATATCAAGTTCAATCTGTATTATCAAGCCTTGACTTGACTTTTTAAAGTTGTCATAGAACCTTATATTTCTAATGGGACGAAGTGGGTATAACCATCTCTGGTCTTTACTGTGTGGTTTCAGATGAATGTGTCACTCCTAAGCTAAGCGAAAAAGAACATGTTTTTTTCTAAATTGCCTTTATTGCCATTTTATTCTCCGCGCCAATTTAGACGAGATCTTCTTTTGTGATGCGGTCATGTTTTTCGGACAAAGGGGCTTTTAAAGATGAAAGAATATCCAGCGTTAATCACCCGGAGGCCCTTGTGCGAGTCCAAACAGTCGCATCGCCAACGCATTCTGCAAAACAATTAATTATTCAGCTCTTGTTGTTCTCTGGTGCTTATCTTAACTACTACATGAAATGGCTGAGATCCCAAACTACGTCAAGCACTGATAGCAGAAGAAAACAGGTTAATGACAAAAACAAAGAAGGTAAGGATGGAACCCATTGATCAAGCAGGTTGTGGGTCTTATCTCACAGGACAGGCCCCTAGACAGAGTGACGAGGCCTGTCCACTGCAGATGCCCTGGCGCTGTCTGTTTAGTGTTAAGCCCTGGTTTAAACTGGAATGCATTGATCTTCTGCAGCCCACAGAGGAAAACAAGATTATAGGTAGATGCAAGTGCAGGAAATGGAAGACCCGAGTTTACCCCGGTGGTGTGAGAAGTTAGGGTTTCAACGACGTACAAAAGTCCTTCGAGAGCTGTTGTAGTGCCTATTGGAAGGGACAGAATAGCATTTCCTATAGATGTATTAATATGCACATGCAGTAGGTATCCCTGTTTTGTCATTGTGTGTAAAAAATAAAACATCAAGAATTTTAAAGGTGTATATGAGTGTACATTTGTATATATGTATGAGTGTACATTTGTATATATGTATGTGTGTACATTTGTATATATGTATGTGTGTATATTTGCATTATGTATATGGCCAATTTTAAAACAATCTAGGAATATTCAACAAAGCAATACAACACAGCCATCATAGATTATCCACTGAACCCTGTATTGTGAGAGTATCTGAAGTTTCTAATGGCAACCAAAAGTGAATAATTGTGTAGACTGTGTAGTGAATCGTACACATTCACAATAGACCAACACTGACTTATCTTTTGTTTCTCAGTATTGACAAAAACAGAGAAAAAGCAAGGAGCTTCTCAGAAGAAGACAAACATAATAGCAAAGTTTCTTTCTCTGTAGCAGCCATTGGGGGATGCCTAGAATAAACTCTCTTTTAACGATATACCCTTTGTCCATGAGAAGGGAACGGCTGTACAGAAATCTAGTGTTGAACATTAAGGACATATTTACATCCACTCAAGTGAAGCACAGCTGGTTTGCATATTATCTCTAAGTTAAGTTAGCTCTATACAGGCATTTGTATCAAACATTCAACTCCAAACTGCAGTGAACAGATGGCTTCAGTTTCCAACCAACAACACTGGTCTGAGAAAAATACAGCATACAGTAATGGTACGTTAACTGCTCAATGGCCCATTTCGACTTCTAGGGACGCTATAGGTGACAATTAAGACTGTATGCTGCTACGCTATGGTTTTGCCAATTAGTATCAAATGTAGTACAACTGGATAATGTTTTGCTAGGTTACCATTTTAGCACAACTTCCTAACTAGACATTTTCTCTCTCGCTGTATTCCGTAAACATAAAATATAACTGTGCTTCCTCATCAAAGACAGCACCCAACCACAAAATTTTGCTATGCTATATTTTCTAACGTACCGTTGCCCGAATGATGAACAACATCCCCGAGTCAGAATCAAAACTGCCCTAACACTTACTATGAAAAAATCACACACCTTTCCAATATCATGCTTCAACATAGGGCGCTAAATGCCTTAGGAATGAAGCTTGAAATTCAGCATCAACACTTGAAATCCTGAGCATCCATATTTAATTTGTCACGGATTTACTTCTTTTCAAGCTATTTGCATTATAATAACTTTGTAAGCTTGGTGTCTTTTAGCCCTTATTTCAATTACTTGCACTAAACTTGTAGGAGTTGAGAAGGTCTTGGCTTGAGGAGATGTTCTGTTTTGGGCAAAAGAATATGCAGCGGGCTACTCATGCAAACACATACGCTAGACATCTCAAAACAAGCCACCAAATAGTCTCTGAATACAAAGACAGAATTGGCCTGCTCATACTTTGGCATTGTGCCGCTTCAAATGCCAGGGGCACACTTTTTTCCCTTTCTACAATACATTGTGGTTGGCTGATTTATGAGCTCTTTCAAGCCACGGTGATTATGTGTAGCAAGTGGGGAGGGCTAGGCATAGCAAACCACGAGAGCTTCAGAGACTGGTTGAAATGTAATCTGGGATGAAGCTGAGGGTAGCACACAATCTGTGTTGTCTGCAGCCAACCCAAGCCTTTGTTTACCTGGACAGTAGAGGCCTCTCACTGTCCAAAGCTCATTTTGCATGGCATTCATTAGAGTCCAGGGAGATATAGCTTAAAGCTCTTGCAGAACTTCAAAGAAAAGGGGCAGACTGAAACTGATCTGGAAACATTTGGATTGTTCCACAAAGGCATCGACCATATCTCACAATGGTGGGGTGTCAAAGTTCAAGGATAAACGCTCTATACACTGACAGTGAAGATCATAACAAACCCAATTCTTCCTTTATTGACCTCTTGGTGGTGTTAGGACGACAACGTACTTACTTGCCCCTGGTGTTATATATTTTGTAAGATAGGCCAGGTAGGAGGCTTGGAGGAAGACCTTTAGAGACGTATGAATGTAGTGAAATGTAGTTGGTGTGAGAGAAGAGGATGCAAATAGGCCTTTCTGTTCTATATTCCTGAAAATGACATCAACATCTGACAGTTTTTTCAATTTCTGGTCAACTCATTAACAAACTAACCAATGCCGACGAAAACAGAACCTCTTTGGGTACGTAACAAAGGCATACATTTTTATGATGCAAAGCTTGGAATCCACCAGCGGTTGTAGAATATGTGGCAACAGTGTAGTTGTTTTTCACTCCTGCCGCTCAGCATGATATCGCCCCTAAATTTTCATTTTTTATCTTGCTCTGAAATTCTCTAGCTCATTACCACTTTACTGCAGGCAGGATTCATGTAATGCGGTGTTTGTGTACAAAATTAGCTCAAAATGTCACATGAAGGACAGGCTCACAAAGGGAAAGCTGGTGGGTGGTAGAGGCTAATGTGCTTAGCTACTATCCGAGAATACATGTTTATAGCCCCAGTGTGCATTATGAAGACAAAATATTAATTATGAAGCAAGTCAAAGCCATGCCAACTATTGCTTATTCACTCCTTCCATCTTGGTACCGTCTGTCACCGCGCTGTTCTTACGTTTGAAGCATTTGCCAAATATTCTTTTTCTTCTTTTCCTCTTTCCGTAATGTCTTTGTAGAAGTTGTTTACAAAAAGCAAGGAGGGCAAAGCTGGATGGGTTCCCAAAGTCTGTGACAGAGTTCTTCTGTGAGGCACAAATGAATACGGATGAGGTAGCACACCAAGATAATTATAAAGGTGCAACTATCATGAGCAGGAAATACAGGAGTGGATCACACAGCATTTGGATGATACACAAAGGCCGTGCAACATGTAATTTCTGTTGGACACAGAATTTGAGAATTCTTCTTAGAAAGGATCTTGTGTGACTTTTTAATTAGCTCGGGAATCAAAGACTGTGAGAAGAAATGGGCATAAATGGGAACAACTTTTGGCACAACAACGCAATATGGACACTGTCAAAACCATCCCAAATCATTTATATATAAACCAAAGCGTGGTGATACAAGTTTTGCCTTAATTAATTACCATAGTCTTTCCCCAAAATCTATGAAAATAGTTACTGCGGTATATAGAATTTGATCTGAAGGAAATGTGGAGAAAACTGGCCGACAATAAAAAGGCTACTTTGCATGTGTATCCCTTCTGTTGCCTTCAATTCTCAAAGGGGTTTAAATGCATAACGCCAGTAAATTGAATAGCAAAAACATGCATACTACTATTTTTCTCTTTGTAAAAAGTTGGTGTATGGAGTCTAAAGGACATATTATCTTTAAAATTTAAAATATATTGAAACAGCAAGAAAATAGAAGTAAATAAACTCATGCATTCATTTAGCCTGGGTGTATAGCCTAGCTTGCTTTCCATATATGTTTGATCTGAGAAAGTTTCACCAAGTTTTGAAATCTTTGTCTAACACTATTGGCAGGGGGATTGTAGAGTCTCTGTTGGTGAGAAAACAAGCAAGCGAGCAGCAAACACAGCCATCTGTCTGTCCCAGGTTCTATCCCCCCATAAGAAGCAACCCAGAGTTAAAACTTGGCATTCTTACATATCATGGAAGGCTTTATAAAAATGCAGCAAATATGAATTCTTTTACAGAAAAGTATAGACAGAGGAGGATGTTTGTTTCTTTGAACCCCTCAGTAGTTATGTACAAAACATTAGAGATGGTAATTACTTCAATGTTGAAAGTTCCACCAGTCCATCTAAGGGGTTAAAAAAGGCTTGTTAGTGATTTTAGCTGAATTCTTTAGCAGCATCATATGCATTAGAACATGTGTGAGACTGCATTTTATATCAATGTTCTGTTTTGTATAAATGTATTGTAAGAAACAAGTGTGTAGTAAATCTGGCATATGTTTTTAGATCAGGTGACCTTTTGAAAACAATCCTATTATAAATCCTATTATAAAATTATAGTTCATCTAAACATGTGGCTATAGTTAATAGTTAGACAAACTACTGGATGACCCTATGCACCCTGGACATCGCTGAAAAGTTTTATTCTTGGCCAGAAAATATTCTTATGGAAAGTTCAAATCCAGGCCATGACGTGCAGTGCCTACAACTCAATTGCAGTTTGCAGTGAGACCATTCCACCATTGTTACTTCTCACTTTGTATAGATTTGGATTAAATATTCATATCAGGTTTGCTCCGACAGCATCTCTCCTTGTGGCAAATGTAGTGTACTTTACACCCTGCCCTTCTACTCACTTCTTACTTTCCCCGGAGACTATGATAACTTATTGGGCACAGGTCAGTGTTGGCTTGTGACTTGCATGCTTGATTGACAGGATGAACATGGTAGAGACAAGGACTTTAGAGGGAGGAGATTACTTTTTTCCCTCTAGATTTCACCGCCTCTATTTTAAGTTTCTTTTTTGTAAAGCAATACTTAGCCTTCCACAATAAATCTAAAGAAACCAGATTTAGAACCGGAGATCTTCTAGTTCCTGGGGTCGTATCTATTGAAATTGAAATGAAAACAATACCACACTAAAAGTTTGAATGAACTTAATTTTTTACTGGCCTACTGCACGACTTAAAGATGGCCTTCTGGATCCTAAATATTTCATTAAAAAAATCTGGCCACCCATCTTTGAGTGTTCTTGCTAATGCATACACCAACTACATCACTCACAACTACACACCAGAGAAAAAAAGTCATTCAACAGAAAAATAATGTAAGTTGTAAAAAATCTCAAACTGACGGCCATTGTTCTAAATCTCAAAATCCTCATCTTTCCCCCCCCATCTTCAGTATTCCAGTCAGGCTTTTTCCAACACCGTCACTCCTTGTTGTAAAGTGTCCTGCCCTTCTCCTCACTTCTCCCCTTTTCTCTTCTTTCTCATGTTCCCTGGAGACGATGATACCTTGTTGGGCACAGGTAGTGTTGGCTCGTGATGTGCATACCTGATTGACAGGACGAAGAGGACTTTGGAGGGAGGAAGATGACTAACGAGGATGAAAAACAAGGTCGTGGTGTGTTGGAAAGAGAACAGAGGCCGTAGAGGAGAAAAACACAGAGTGCAGATGGGCTCATGACTTCAAAAGGTGCCTTTGACCTTGCTGAGTGTTTCTGACGGGAGGAAATCAATAGGTAATGGAGTCATAGTGTAAGCAACAAGGGTAAGGTACTTTCAGAGAGGAGGCCAGAGTACAAGAAAAAAGGTGTGCCTGTAAGGGATAGCGGTTTGAGGGTGGTGTAGAATTTAAAATGGTTTTAGGATTAATGGCATCAAGAGGAAAAAAATAATGATGTTGATAAAGTTTGAATCAACTGCACTAGACTACTAATGTAATCTCAATACATTTTTGTAACAGGCATTAGCATTTAGATTTATCATGCAAGATAACAGGATAGTTATTATTATGCAGAAACCATCTTTGTACTGTCTGTAACATTATCAAGTTACTCAATATTTTGCAACAAAATGAGTGTATAGTCAATGTGTAATACCATTTCACCGGGTATATAGAAATGAAGTAGAAAATATAACTAATAATTGCATAGGGATCATCTGTATAGTTCATATTTCAGTCACCCCTCACAATTCTCAAACCAGAATTTTCTTTATTTGCAACCCAATAATACAAAGGTCCGTCTTGGGACATTACCTTTGAATACATTTTATAATGGAATATTCCTAATTGCTATTTCCCACAGGAAATTACAAATTGTTGAACACTAGAAGTTACATTTTAAAACCAAATTGATTCTGGCTGAAACTAACATTAAATTGCATGGGTATTGCAATGTTTTTCTTTGGTGAAAAAAAGAATGTGACGCCCTGTTTTCAACCATTTCCTATTTTAACAAAGAAAATGCAACAAAAATAATTGGTTTTAAAATGAGTAAAAGTGTGAACATAGCTTGAAAATGATGAAATTTATATGTGCTGAGTCTACAAGCGCTGACCATCTAGAAAGCACTGCAAAGCCATCAAACTCTTTGCTGAATGTGAAAGTAAGTACCACCATACTTTATCTCTAAATGATCTTGTGAATTTCCAATAAAAAGGAAAGAACAGGCTGAAAAAGTGCCATGATGGGTGTCAGATAATAACCCCCCCGCTGCAATATTCATCACAGAAAGGCAATGCTCTGCTAAAACTGTTGTATTTGAACTGGCAGTCACCCCAATGTATCCTCACAAAATGACAAACCAGAATGTCTTGGCTCGGAAGGTTCTGTAGCAATCATTTTTTGCTCTAATTTGTGACTAATGATGGCGCGAGCATGGTTTTTGTTCTATAAAAGAAGTGCGATAAAAGATGCTTATCAATATTTTAGCAATAATTCTATTAATTACACATTTATCAGTCAGCCATTAGGCTCACGCAATGGACCAATAAGAGTATGTTTTTTTTTATTTACTCTTCAATAATAATTTATTAATATTGCACTATCCAAGACCTCAAGGCTTTCTCAAGTTGCTTTACAAGTGAGTCAATTATTCAATCACTCCACAATCAAACACTAGTGGTGGTAAACAGTTGCCCTGGGGCAGACTGACTGAGACGTGTCAGCCACACCCAGAAGTAGGGATGATGCAGCACACCAACAATTATATTTCTATTGTTGGTCAGATATAATTGACTTTGACATTCTTTTTTAAACCGTTTGTGCATAGGTAATTTCAGATATGAATTTCTCGTTGTTAGTGGAACTAGAGGAAGAGTCCTATATGGGCCGTATGGGGCCGTTGCATAGGCTTATGTCTGATCTTTATTTCATGAATCAAGTCACTGATTCACTGAGTACCATCTCTGTGTTCCGTTTACACGACGCAGAACGAGCCACTCAATCTATGTTATCTATGACCATACCACGCCAACAACCGTTCCAAACACACCATGACAATCAACAACAAAAACACATTCATATATTCCAACAAGGTGGAGAAGTGTCTTGCCCAAGGACACAACTACAGTATAAACTAGTTGGTTAAAATGACAACATTCCAATATATTCTTTTTTTTGCAAAATTCCACCAAATCCAGCAAAGACCACCTGGGCAGAATTGGAAATTTCCATCAGCAGATGTTTCTTTGGTCAGCAAACTGGTCACTATTCCCTTCATATAGTCTCACTCTCAGTCTACTCTAAGCCCCTATGGTGGTGGGGTTATTAAAGAGTAAAGCTGTGTCCTGGTAAATATATCAACAACCAGTCTTCTCAGAGGCTTGTTCAATTCTTGTTTGTTAAAGGTGAACAAAGGAGGACTATTGGAGTGTCCATTTCAATCAAATGCACACGCAAAGATTGCTGCACCCTGCTGGCCACTCTAGGGTACTGTCTTACAGCCACTAACTATATTCTGTCATTTACTTTGGCACTGCGCTGCCCTGTTTATGTGTCTGTCACTTTAATAAACAGTAAATATATTATACTATTATATATATATTATTACTAAAGGTTTGCAGCATATTTGCGCATGTGCTCCTCTTTTTTCTTGCCTACTCTCTCTTGATTGGCTGCTGAAAGCCACAGAAAATACAGGCGTATAAGCAGAGCGGATATCTCTCATTGTATTAAATACAGTCGACTTTACAGTAGGCTAAAATCAAGGTTAATTCAACAAGCAATTAAAACTAGGCCTAGGCTGTCGTACCCGACAGCAAGGTGTATATCGACGAAATGTCCCCATACGTCTGCCACAACGGCTATGGCACCTGTGTGTAAAACTTGAAACTGATCTGGCAATGTGTTCCAATAATGTTCCAAAAATGTGAATCCATAATATCGTTGTTTTGCATATATCACTTGAGAGTGGCAGATAGCTAAAGAGCTAACTGCTAAAATGTGTAGTAAGCTGAGATTGCAATGGGATTGTACTATGTGTGAACTGTTCGCATTTCTGGCTAAATTATAATTTGGATATGAGATAAATCAATATTTTATATTTTACTTTAAGTACAGGTGTGTTTTATACTGTCATTACGATAGAGAAGCAGCACAAAGAGGCTTGATTAGCAGAACCATTACTGGAGCAATATTAACAGGAGCTGAATATGGATAAATACAAACTGTTAGTGACCCACAGGACACTCTGAGGCCAGCGGGTCTTCTGGACTAACGCATCCCTACAGGAAGTTACGTAACGTTTTTTCAGAACAAATGTAAAATGGATTGAATTAGCAACTTGAGTGAAGGTGAGTGTCTGCTCGGTCGTTATGTTGTTTTGTGTTACACTTAAGGCACTGTGGTTTCATTATAGTGAAGTTGAAGCATTAACCATAGCCCCGGTGTGATGTCAGGTATGTGCTGAGTGAGGAGTGGGGTCCCCCTGCTGTGGCTTAGTCCAGAGACGTGCCAGTAGCCAAAATGGAAGAATTTGGATGGAGTGAATGGGCATAAACAGTAATAGCGCTAATTTAATCTGTTTTTTGGATTCAGAACCATGTCTCTTACTATATCTATGATACAAGTATTATCAGATTCATCATGTACTTGTAAATATTTACCTTTCAAACTAAACTATAAACACTCACAAAGCACAGAGCTATCTCATAAAGGCAGAAATAAAGTTTCAGGATATGGACTCAAATCAGTGATTTTCATTTAGGGGTAATGCATGATCCACTAAAAATGTTCCATACCTACACAAAGAGTGTGTAGAGATTTACAATGCAATAAAAACAGAGGAAAACAAAGCCAAAAACGTTTAATTACTCTAAAGAAAAAACAACATAATGTATTATTTTGTGCAAAAGCACAAATCAACTGTTTGAAGGCAGAATACAAGGCTGCTCCTTGGGCTTTGGTGCTGTGAACTTTGTTCTCCAAAGCCACTGGCCCTACTAATGGCTCTGAGATTTCAAAGCAGAATTAGACCGCATAAGCTTTTAAGTGAGGAATTCTAAACACATGAAGGAATGGTGTGACCCTGAAGGACCACAACATCAAAACAGTAATAAAATAATTCATTTTGTACTTGCACTGTACATATCGTCCACTCTCATATGTGCCCTGACCCAGAGAGGGCATGGAGGCTAATCCTAGCTTGAAGGCCCAGCTAGCTCAGTCTGCTTCTTTCCTTCTACACTCAGTTTTCAATATATTATAAAAGACCGGCCACATTATTAGACAAACCTCTTTATCATATCATTTAAGCATGAGGCCTGTTCAAGACAGAACCTGCTGAAGTTCAAACTAAGTATCCAAATGGAAAAGAAAGGTGACTGGCTAATTAATGGTGCATAAACATTTACTGGTGTGTTATAGCCAACTGTAGGTATTATAGAATCTACAGACTCCCTAGGCCAGGCTCATGCTTCCTCTGATCTCTTTATATGAAGATTTACTCAAGACTCATGCCTACAAATCACATAGGTCTGCTCACATAGACTAAAACCAATGCCATCTAATACAGTGGGATGATTTGATAAACACCATCCAGGCCTCTCACAGCTGGACAATAACACAATAAAGCCCATCTTTAATGCAATAATACACACAGTGGAGATATTACCTGCCGTTTCTTGCTGAGCCTGCAATATAAGCGTTGGTAATATGTAGAGGCACAGGCTGATCTTTGACCCACTCACCGAGGTGGGCTAGTACTTTCCCCACTATTCATATAGTAGCGTCCATCAAAACAATGTAAATTCGAGCGAAGCTGGATAACCACAGACAAGCTCTGGACTCATTAAGGGATAGGAAAATATATCATATACAACTAAATAACAAAATATATAGTAACAATAATAGTATCTCATATTTATAGTCCACTATCCTGAAACGTTTATATTAAATTAACCTTTCCTTACAGCTGAAAGCATAACAGCAGTGTTTCCAAATTGCATGCGATAATGATATTGCCAGAGCCACAATAGCTTTTTGCAGTGCATTCAGGGACACAGTAACATGACTTAATTTAATGTCTTTGCATCAGTTACCACGACACAGCTGGTCCAATAATACTGTTTCTACTGTAGGTGCTCAAACTTGTCAATATCAGTTGAGTCCCGCAATCTGATTTTGACAAAAAATATGTGTGTATAGGTTTATCAGTTTTTCTGAAACTAATGTAAATCCCTACAGGGTGGCTCCAGTCGCAATATGTGCCTGCCCCAAACCCTGATAAATAGAGGAGCCTGTGTCAGAAAAGGCTACTGTCATACATGCATTTCTTTAACTGCCACTAAATCCAATGAATGAATGCCCTGAAGCACTTTAATTTAGCCATTAATCCTGCTGAACATAAACAAAATCGCATGAATTTTGGCACAGTGATCCGGGCTAGTGTATATTTAATGTGAGTCAAATAAAGAATGCCTCCATGTTTATGACCCCTATAGGACTCTGGACACACTTACTTTGGCAGAGAGCAATGAAACTTGGTACAGTGATTCAACATAAAATACCATTATGGCCCCGCCCTACAACCAACAGGAAGTCGGCCATTTTGGATTGAAAATGGGAGGTCAGGTATATTTGACAGCCTCTAACTTGCACATACTTTGCCC